>OZ025295.1:331458130-331532630 GCA_964019185.1 Maratus speculifer | reverse complement strand
ATTTATCGCTTCAAATTTACTCATTTTAAATTAAGTTATATCCATCCGTGTATTATATTTCCATACTCATTAAAATGTCAAAACAAACCCGCAGATTTTTGATAAAGAATAAAATGACAGTGATTTAAAAAAATTTAGTCTTTAAAAAGTAAAACTTTTGAGAGTTAATGATTATAATATAGTAATTTAACTCTGATTATTTAGATAAATAAACTCATACAATAACATGTATATTTCAAATTAATAGTCAGTTTTGCCCCAAAATAGTAATAATTGAATACATTTGTTCGATATATTTAACTACCTATACATATATATATTTATATTAATTTCAACATATTCTTTGATGAATGTATTTTAAGTTATTCAAGCTTACTCATAATTATCAAATACCCTTTATTTGATATTTCATTTATGATAGATTACTATATATTGTGTTTTTATTTTCAGAAATATTTTTAACATTTAATAATTTTTTAGAAATGTTTATTATAAAAAATAATTCTACTTTACTTTTTATTATATAATACTTTATGTTTAAAAGATATTTCATGATTGATAATATATTTAAATGTAATTTTTGGGATGAGAGTTTTCCGTGTTTTTACATACCAGTATAATTTTAGAGATATTTATTTCTCTTAAATTTCAGCATTTTTCGATTGAGTAAAATAACATTTTCTTTAAGATTATACTGATGGGAAAGAACGCGGAAAAATATCATCCCTAAATTTTGGAATTTTCAAAATTTTAAATTAAACATTTTAAAACTATTTTTTATGTATGTCTGTATAATTAATATTGCAAAATAACATCAACAAGTTGTTTTGAAAGTTTTATTTGATTACACAGGCCTACAAAAAAAAAATTTTTTTTTTGGTGCCTGAGATTTTACAACTGATTTTGGATATTTTGGGGACGCTGATTCCAAATATGCAATCAGTTTTTCTCTATCAGCTCTACTTTCTTAGATATGCAAAGCGAACTAAAGATTTTTTAGAACTAAAGTGACCTTGAACACTTAAACTGACCTTATGATACATAGCCCTGTAACGACGCTCAAGGCGATTAGAAGGACGTTGAAATACCACAAGATCTTGAAAAAAACACATTTGCAAGCAAAACTGAGGATCTGTGCATGCTTATGATTTCGCGCCTCTGATCCATAAAGCCAAATGTAAAAGCCTCCAAGAGATAAGGTTAATTTCAGAGTTCGCTCCATGGAAACAAAACTGGCTTTCTTTGACTTTCTAAAGTTTTTGAACTTCCATGATATTAGTGTTTAAAGTAGAATTCGTATCAATTTAACGTAAAACTCGTAGTGTTGTAGATTGTTGTGTTTGCGTTGTAGAATGGAATTTAAATGAGTTCAAGTAGAAAAAGTTGGATAAATCATCCAGATAAGTTTTGCTACATATGCGGAGAATAAAAGTTGAAAGAACACAGAAAATATGTTACTGACTTTGTAAAGAGAGCTTATCTTGGATACTTTGGGGTTAGACTTGGTGATCAGGATAAAATCTGCGCACCGCAACAGGTCTGTAAAATTTGTACAGAACATTTATGACAGTGAGCTGACGGGAAAATTCGGCTTACCAATGGTTTGGAGAGAACTCCAAAACCATTTCTATGACTTTTATTTCTACCTAGCACTGGAATACTATTTGAATTAATCGAAACAATTGTAATAAGAAAACTTATCCTGATTTAGTGTCTTCAAGAGCCCCACTTCCTCACTCAGAGGAACTACCGATCCCAACGTTTCATCAGCTACCAGAGCTTAGTGAGGATGAATATTGTCCTTCTGATCATCTTTTAGATAGCTGTGAAGGTAACAGTGATTATGAGGAGAAGTCATCAATGCCAAAATTTTTCAACCAGGTTGATTTATGTGATTTCAAAAGAGATTTCAATGTTTTAAAAGAAGCTTCTGAATTACTGGTTGGTTTCAAGATTAAAAGACAAATATTTATTAGAACAAAGAGCCAAATCTACATTTTATCAGACAAGACAAAATTGTCTACTACCCTTCTTCTCTTAAAAAAAACAATCTTGTATTTTGTCAAGAATTTAGAGGACTGTTAGAAAAATTGGCTCTTCCTAAATATTTTCCAGATGATTGTCCTTGGACAGCAAAGAAGTTACACAAAATACTATTGTTTTTATATTTTTGGGATAGCAGTGATAAAACACACCACTAGATTAGAAAAGAGAGGCCTAAGATATAAAACATGGATGTTGGAGAAAGGAATGTCATTAATAACACTTTAGTTGGGCGAAAGAAAATCATACTTTCTGCACTGCATATCAAGCTCTGTCCTATGAAGCAGTTTGTGTAAATTCTCCATAAGAACGGGTCATGATTTGCATATATAAGGTACAAACACCCGAATTGAGTTATGAAAATATTAAAGCAGGAATATTTAACGGACAACAAATAAGACAACTGATTAAGGATCCTGCTTTCGTAAATTCAACGAATGAGGCTGAATAAAAAGCCTGGACTTTTGTGGCAGTTCACAAAAACATTCCGGGCAAATGCAAAGGAGAAATTTATGTAGAACTGGTAAATGAAAAGCATAATAGTTTTAAATCTCTTGGGTGTACTAGAAGCATTAAAGTACACTATTTACATTGCCATATAGAGCATTTTCTTGAAAATAAAGAAGGCACAAGTGATAAACAGCCCGAAAGATTTCACCACAATATTAAGACAATGGAGGACCGATACCAAAAAAGATGAGATATGCAAAGGGTTTCAGATTACAGTTTGAGTTTAAAATGACACTTTTCTAAAATATATTCCAGAATGTCACGGAAAAGAAGCTTCCGAAGCATTTAATGACTATCAGTTTCATCAATGACGTTTTTCTCTATTTTTGTGAGTAAAAATATTTGTATAATATAATTAAAAAATTATTATTTGAATATGTGATATCATAATAATAAAAACTAGCATTTGTGTATTATAAAAAATAAGGTGATCCGAAAATGCCGATAAATGTTAATATTGTTTAGATTATTTTGGGATCGTTTATTGTGTTAAATTTAATGTTTTTGCGGAAATGGCGCCCTCTGGTGAAGACTGTGGAACAATATTATTTTCGAAATTTCGTGAGCGTAACTCGCGAATCACCTATAAACCGAATTTCGTTGTATTCCGTTCACTCGTTTGCGCTGCAGGATGTTGTTTATCAGTAAAATATAATTATAATGACGCTCTATAACTCACTCCACATCAATAAAATTCCCCAATATTTAATATATAAACTGAAACTGTGTAATGAATTTTTTATATTCAAATATCCAAGTAATAAAAATGCTTTCAAATTTTATAAAATTTATGGCATTTTTGCATCATATTTCTGCATTTAAATGCCTATAACTTTTTCAGTTATATTTAATTTAAAAAAAAATACTATGCACACCTTTACTTGCATATATAAACCAACATGGCATTAAGGCCTCTGTCCCTGCCCGCGAAGACGCTCACGAGCTAATGCTATTCCTAAGGGGAAGCATTTTTCTAATAACTCTTTCGCATTTTGACATTTTTAAATAATTTTTTTTGCATTGGATAGCTGAGATCCCTCTCAAGATCGCTCTTTGATTACTTTTTCGATTTTGGTCGCAGGTATTTTTTTAAGATTACTTTCATTTTCTGAACCGGTTCTGAAAGAGAAACTAACCTTATAAAAAATATAGCATTAGCTCGAGAGCGTCTTCGCGGGCGGGGACAGGGGCTTTAAAGAAATATTGGGGATTTTAATTGATACGGAGAGAGCTTGATATATTTTGAAAGTTCTTGATAACGCTTAAAATATTCAGGCAAATTCGCTTGAAGTATTCAATAATCATTTTTTAAAATATACTCTTATTTTTCCCCAGATGTGTAGTTTCTTGTGAGACAAATATAGGTTGAAATTCATGCAGTATGCCCCTGAGTAGTATTTAACTCTTCAATTTCCATGTCCAAGATAAAGAAGATTTTTCTTTTCCCTATCAATAAAATTGTTTATATATATTTGGTTATGACAAAAAATAGATATACAACAAATAATACGCCCTTATTTTTTTAATTGTGGTATCACGGCATATTTCCAATGTTGTAATGAACATGTTTTAAGTTATTTTGGTCATAAGATACTATCGTAATATAGTTTATTTATTCATTTATCTAACTGAACGCTATACCTTTACAATCCATGAATTATAAGCGCTGACAGATCCCATCCCAGTTTACTAGACCGTGGGAACCGAGAAGCTATGCAAAATATATCATGGCTAAGTGGTCAGACTAACGCGAAACCCTCGGTATTTAGTTCGCAAGCAATCTTGGTACTCATTTTATTGACCCTGCAGCGATGAAAGTTTGATTTTTAAAGATAGAAAAACAACAATTATAAATACGCAAATAATGTATGAAAAAGTAGCAAAGAGTTTTTGGAATCTTCTATCGAGATTTTCTATCAGTGCAAAACTCAGCGAGCTAGAAAAAGCAAAACTGAGCAAAGAGATAGAGAAACGCAGGCTTATATATCCGCTACGGAAACGATCCCGCCTAAAGAAAAGAAACCAATAAGAAGAAAGCAGCCTGAACAACAGGGTCGACAAGTAGAGACATCTACCGGAGGACGAAGAAAACAAAAACTAAAAATCTAGAAAAAAGAAAGCTTTAAATTAAAGATTTCCAAATGCTTGAAAAATAAGGAGTACTTGATAAGTCATTGACTAAGGAGTAAATATTTTTAACGATGTGGTAATAAGCTTCCCAAAAATTAAGATCAAGATTCTTGATCTTAATTTTTGGAAAGCACTGATGAAGAATCTCGATAGTAGATTCGAAACAGCTGTTTGCTACTTTTACATGCATTATTTGTGCATTTATAATCGCTGTTTTTTTATCTTTAAGCATTTTTGCACAAAGGCTTTATTTGCTATTTTAATGAAAGGCTGAGTAAACCGCGACCGATCTGAAGTCGAACTCTCAACCTTCGACGCTCTGACCACTACGCCACAGGGCTTCAATCCTTCATCAATTATAAGAAAAAAAAATAACCTACGTTTTAGGCATTTTCATGTTAAATTGTTTCGCAAGAGATCACACCAACTAAAATTGCTCCCATTTGCCAAAAAATATCTGATAGAATCTGACAAATGGCGTACAGCCAGAGTTGTCAGAAAAAATATAATTGAGAGTCTTACTAATTGGCTTTGCTTCAAAAGTGGTAGAATTTGGAAATAAAATCTCCGTGTGGTCGAAAGAAAATGGTAAAAATTCTGTCACCTCAGGTGACACTGGGAATTGATGAGTTAACCCTTTCCAGCACACTGTGCCCGGTCTGGGATACCTAACTTTTATTCCAAACATGCAAACGGCACCAATAATATTTTAGTAAAATTTTGAATTTCAAATAAAAGCTTAAATTAAGGATTTCAAAATAGCTAATAAAATCATATGTGAATTCCGGTGTCAGTCGATAATTTCTCATTTTATTAACAGATTTTGCGCGTGCCGGAAAGGGTTAAGATGTACATGGCAACATCTCTCAATTATTCCGGAGTCTGATACAAGATGAACATGTTTCAAACCGGAAATTTTATTTAACAAAATTTCAAAAAGGAAATCGAAAAGGTACTTCATAGAAGAAGGCACATTTTCTTACTTATATTTACATAGCTGCCAACTTTACTGATTTTCCGGGCCCGGAAAAAAATTATAGAAATTTCCATCTTATTTAATCGGCGGAATGCGGTGGTTCGGAATGGTTAAATTATTTATAATTTTTCCTGGTCAAAAAAGCGGAATTTGATGGCAGCTATGCACTTACTAGTTTTGACATGCTAGTATTGGATCAGACTCTGGAATAATTAAGTGATTTTGTCATCGATGATTAAGGTTTAATTAAAAAAATAAATAAGTGGTTTGAAGATCCTTTGTCTGTTTAAAGATTATAAAAAAACTGAAATAGTACTTAAAAGCTTTTAACTTCCCATTATAGTAGAAACTAAAAGTAAAAAATGATTCAGAAGAGGAAAAAAATATTCTAAATATAAAATAAAAACAATATTATTTGCAGGAACCTGCGTTCCTAACTGTCCTTAAATATTTTAAATATTTCTTTTTTTTTTTTTTTTGTTCTGTATATTAAATCTTATAAATAGACTTTGAAATTTATTTCGAAATCTAAATGTCTACGTGATTAAATAGTATAACTAAATGAGTAATATATATGAAGGATAATATTTCTGATTGCGAAATTTTCATAATATATATCTCTAATCTTGCCTCAGACTTTTGATCTTACGTAAAGAGTTTATTTACTTTACAGTTTACAGTAATATGCCGAAATATTAAATGACAGGACTAAAGTATTAAGTGAAACTGGTTTAAGCGATTAAAATTTGGAAGTTTATTAAAGTATTTTCAAATTATGTATTTGCTAAAAATTCCGCATTTATTACTAATATATATATATAGTTAGCACTAGAACTCTCTTAAATTTTACACAAGTTTGATTATAATATTTCTCGCTAGAATTTTTATTAAAAATTAATTAATTTAATTTTAATTTATTTCAAGAAAGAATTTCAGGTTCGAACTGAAATTTAATTACATGGTCAGAGTCAAATCGACTTCTTCATGGCTTTCAAGTGTTAAAAATGTGCCTTTTGCTCTTTAAAATCGGGCAACGAATTTTTTTTTTTTAAATATCTCTTTAATTTCGAAGCTTCGGTATTTAATATTTTATTCATTCTCGATATTAAAATATTTAACAAGGATCGTACATTTTCCGTTATTTTTCAGGTGTAATGCTAGTATATTTTAATAAAAATACATACTTAAATTTACACACGCAAATTTCGCTATTTTTAAGAAGAGATTTTGTATAAGAAAATCTTAATGTCAAAGAATTTCTTATTTTTGAAATTCGAGGATCCACACGAAACCTGTTTTAAAATGTCTTCTAATGCCTATTTAGTGTTGCCACGCTTCTGTGAATTTCCAGACCAAAAATTTTTTCATCTCCAGCACTTTCTTACTTTCTTACACTTTAACCCTTTCCGGCGCATACAAATCCTGTTCGTAAATTAAGAAATTATTGATTGACACTGGGATTTACAGCGTAATTTTTTTTTCCAACCACCTTCGTCTTTCCAAGCCCAAGCTCACACTCTGATTGGTTGTTGCTCTCGGCACTGTTTTCATGTAACTTGGCGATAATCATACTTGGCGTAGCGATAGATGCTTCCGTCGAGGAGTTTGATTTCCTTTCGAACCAAGTACAAAGTATTTTTTCTCTTGCAGCATTGGACTGGATGGAACGTGTCTTACTGGAAGCTGTACTCTTTAAAAGTTTTTACACACAACTTTTTACTTTGTACTCGGTATACTTCGTACTCGGTTCGGAAGGAAATGAAACTCGACGGAAGCGTCTATCGCTACGCCAAGTATGATTATCGCCAAGTTACGTGAAAACAGTGCCGAGAGCAACAACCAATCAGATTGCGAGCTTGGCCTTGGAACGACGAAGGTGGTTGAAAAAAAAAAAAGATTACGCGGATTTACAAACGACTATTTTAGAAATTAACCCATTAATGCCAAAACTATTTTCTTCATAAAAAATGAAATTTTGTGTTTCTCACCACTTTTAAAAGACGAATAAGTTTTATCTTATTTTATTGAGGAATCTGTCTCGTGAAAAATAGTGCTTGTTTTTCTTCCTATTTACTAGTGTGAAAAGTGCTTTATCGCCTTTTTTATAAGCGTCCCTAAAAAGGGACGCTAGACACTAATGGGTTAAAGACTTCATAAGTCCTTGGGGACGAGCGACAAGTATACGTGTCACGTAAGGTGCTCAGAATTCTTCATTGTTCTCACCAGTAAATTTTTATTTCAAAATTTACCTGATTGAATCCAAGCATTTTCCTGATTTAATTAGGCAAGAATTTCTGTTTCTAAAAACCAGTGATAAAAGATAAGAAATTCTGCAAAAAGCGCCAGAGAGGTACCGCTGTGCCGGAAAGGATAGAATAGGCGAAATTACGTCCGTTTACTCTAGATATCAATTTCTATTAAAAATACTGGTATATCGATTGGTTAATATCTTGAAATGTGGTAATCCTACTATTAACCGTACAGTACTAGAATTTTTCTTTTAAAATATATTTTCCATATTACTCATATATCGTTTTACACACCGCAAAATTTAAAAAGTAATTTTTAGCTTTTTTCATTAACAGCACTGAACAATTCTGAGCAGTTGGGCAGCAATGTAATTGTGGTTGCATTAACACACAGTCCATTGTTTGAATGTCTTTTATACATTTATCTTTAATTATGGTGGCTTTTAACTTAATTTTATTTATAATTGAATCTTATGTGCATCAGCAATTAATTTAGGGCTAAATATTTGAGCATTTTCGAGTATCAGTTTAAATTTAATTTTAAAGAAGCGAGATTAATACACAATCTTTCTTAATATATTTTTAAAATTCCTCTTTATGTTTTTGATTCAACCACAACTGTTATTTAATTTCTAATGTAATACATTTTACACATTGTTTAACACTAGAACGGCGGAAAATTTTACGCGACTTTTATAAAATAATTTTAAATTATTTAGTTTACTTGTTTAACTCGCTTTATAGCAACTTATATGTAATTTATTTCTTGAAGATTTTTCTGGGTCGAATCAACAATTAGTCCATCGATCGGTGTCGAATTGACAGCTTACTGGCGTTCTAGTGTTAATGTGAAGTATTTTGCTGAAGTCATTAATAAATTGCGTTATTAAGCAGAAACACTATCTTGAAAATGATAAATATATATATTTTTTAAATTAATATTGGCTCAAAGTATAATTACATATTTAAAAATATTCTAGTGAAATTTGAAGGTAGTATCTTTAAATAAAGAAGTTGTTCAAGATTTAATCAGCGATAACAGGATTCAATCCTTCATTTTATCCTTTCTACCTTTAACCTCTTGCGGAGTAAGTAATAATATCTCTGTAATATTGAATTATCACCGGAAAAATCGGAAAATTTTGTTTCTAAAATAGAAAAAAAAGGCAATTTTTCAGCATTCTGCCGCTAAAGTTAGAAATATAAAATTTCTTTAAAAATTTCTGGTGAGAATCTCGTTTAAACTAGGTGGGAAAAAATATATTCCACAACCTCTCAAGGGGTTAATCGTTTGCATATATGAAAACAACATTGTTTCGAATTTAATAGAGTCTTTTTTTCAATTTATATATTCCAAATTTACATCAGAAAGTTAAATCAGCAATATTTGCTTCAATTAATAATAGACATTCCGTATTTAAATAAAGCAGAAATAACCAGTGAAACTTTCTGGTGTGAAGTATGTAATTGTGAACTATGTAATTGTTCTATGTATGTGTGAACTATGTAATTTCTAGAACGCATTCTATCTTGGGAATTAAAGGGTTAAAGCAGAGCTTCGAAGTCTCCGACTTTTTAGATACCAGTATTTCAATGCATAAAATGTTTTTTTACTTCATTGGAACATTTGGGCTATTTAAAGAAGGAGCATTTTCTCTAAGATGATAGTGATGCGCAAAAAGCCGGAGATTTGGCAACGCTGGTTAACCCCTTGGAGACGAGCGACACGTGTGAGTGCCGTAAAAAGTTTAAGATTTATTCCCACCAGTAAAACTTTACTGAAAAATTTGCCTTATTTAATCGGAGCATTTTCTGGATTCAATAAGGCCCAATTTTTTGTTTTTTTAAACCGGTGACAAAACATTTAAAATTTCGTAAAAGGCTTTCGTCTGAAGGGGTTAAAGGTTCAGTTTGATAAAATAAATATTTATATAAAATAGAGTATCTGGATTCATACTTATTAAAATATTAAAAAATTTTGCAGCATTTTAACGTAATATGTTGCGACAGCAGCTTTAACATATATTGTAGATCTGCAATCTAAAAAAATGATTTTTTCTACGAATATTTTGAAAATAATACCTTTATCGCGCCTTTCAAAATTATATTTAAAATAAAATAATCATGAAGATTACAAATTAAGGGTTCTGGTAGGAACAATAAAAATTTCTCTACACAGTCAGTACTACCATGTCAGAAAAAATTTCTGAACATGCAGTGCTATGTGATCTTCCATCGTCTAAGTGTACTGTATCTCTCCTGAAAGTTTGTAACCGCTGTGCTGAAACACACTGCATATATTTTATTTTATGTTTTCGATAGAATTATGAATTAACTTCTGACAAATTAGAATTTAAAAGTGTTACTTTTTGAAATGACTAACTGAAAATTGCAAAAGTGGTGCCTATCAAATAAAATTTGCGTAAGAGATGACCGAGTAGAAGAAATTAAAATTTGTTGCTTGAACACAACTTCCATTGTATTATTGACGAGGATTTCTTCATTTCATCTAAAGAACAGATATTCTCTGCTATCTAGCAAATATATCCAATTCGTCATGTAGTAGAAGCTATTAAAAGCAAAAGATTTTTTTCCACTAACAAATAAATTGGTAAACATCAGAAACAAAGTAAAGAAAAATGGAAATGATTTTTGTGGATTATTTTTTTTAAACCCGCAAGACTAAAAAAAAACTAATTGCAGTCAAATCTCCATTTAACCCTTTCCGGCACACTGTGCCCGGTCTGGGATACCTAATTTTAATTCCAAACGTGCAAACGGCACCAGTAATATTTTAGTAAAATTTTGCTTTTACAATAAAAACTTAAATTAAGGAATTCAAAATATTCAAAAAATTCGTTTGTGAATTCCGGTGTCAGTCGATAATTTCGCATTTTAGTACACATTTTGCCCATGCCGGAAAGGGTTAAAGAACCTCTATTTTGCCAATTTCGCTATTTTGCGAATTTTTTTCTTGGAACCAAGTACATTTTGTGATTTTCTTTGTAAAATAACTTCTAAATAGCGAAGTGCATTCTCTATTTAACGAACTTTTTCATGTGACTTTTTTCTTTTCGTCATTTCTCAAAATATTTCCGAACATTTCCACCTAATTTTTTCTCCTAGTTCATTTTATGATTATCAGAAACTTGAATTATAGTTTTATCTGGCTCCTAAGTCACTGAGTACAGTAAAATCGCTGTGCGTTTATCCAGGAACTCCAGAATTTTAGTTTCCTCCATTCATCTTTAACCTTCCTACCCTGTTCAAATTTTGCTCAAGCTTGATTAAAAACATTTCACACCAGAATTGTTATTTAAAACATTTTAATATATTTAATTGACTTATTTCTCTGAATCTGTTATTTAACTTTCTTTATGAAAAAAATTCTGGTTCGAATCGTATAAAACAAATTATAGTTATGGGTCGATTAGACCCATTCAGGGTAGGAAGGTTAATGGAGCTATTCCATGTCCTTGAATTAGAATCTCCTGTACTCTAGATTTCTGATTAGCCGTGCTATTAATTTTGTTTCTTATAGCTCGAAAATGTCAAAGCGAAAGTATTTGAGTATCAAAGAAAAAAAATTAGGTCATGATCAGGTGAATAAAGGAGTTAACAAAAAGGATTTGGTTTCAAATCTGGTATTCCTCCAAATAGCTTATCAACCAAAATAAAAAATTGTGATAAGTTTCAAAATTATGATTAATCAAATTCTTGCTCAAAACGTTTAAAAACTTATATCTATGAAGATGTGAATGAGGCAGTTTTGAGGTGAAAACACACAATGTCAGATAAAAATGTTTCGATCTCTGGGACTTTCACAATAAAGAAAACTCTTAAACTTGCGAAAGCACTGGAATACGACGAATTTCGACGAAGCTGTGAGTGGCTTGAAAAATTTAAGAGAAGAAACGGAATTGCGACAAAAGTAAGATCTGGTAAAAATAAAGACGTTGATGATAACGATAGTGAAAATTGGATAACAGCGGCACTGAATAAAATTTCAAAAGATTATAAGACAAGAAACATTTTTAATGCGGATGAAACTGCTTTACTTTTTCAATATTCTCCTCAAAAGACATTAAGATTTAAAAAGGAAAAATATTTTGTTGGAAAAAAGTAAACAAGAATAACTGTCATGTTAGGTACGAATATGACTGGAGATCAGAAACTGAAACCATTAGTTATCGCAAAAACTCAAGGTATTTAAAAGGCGTAAAATCTTTGGAAGTTGATTATGACTTTAACAAAAAGTCACGTCAGAAATTTGTGAAAAATGGATTAAAAAGTTGGACAAACATATGCTCACCGAATTTTGACAATTTTCCCGCCCGTCCGAAGTAATGAAAAATGTTACAGTACTTTACTTACCACCTAACACTTCATCAAAACTGCAGCCAGTGGATCAAGGAGTGATCAAAAGCTTTAAAGAACACTGTCTCAAGAGAATAACGCAAAAAGTTATCATTGCACTTGAAAACAATCAATCTATACCAAAGATCAACTTATTGGAAAACATATCAGAAATTTCCAAAGTATAGAACTATGATGTGACAGATCTTACTATACGCAGCAATTTTGACTATGCTGGATTCTTTGTCAGAAATGAAAACTCGGCAAGTACGGAAGACGAAGACAATATTTCCTTAGAAGAATTTTTAAAAAAAATGTGAATATATCTTAGAGAAAAAGATGAAATAAACGATAATGTGCTTGATTTCGAAGCTTAAACCACAGAAAGGCCAACGGAATTGGATATTTTGGACAGTGTAAAAAATAAAAACAATCTAACAATGAATTGCGAAGAAAATGAAGATGGAAATTATCATGGTGAAGAAATCAACAAACCTTCGTACGATGAAATGATAAAATCATTTGAAACAATCTGACGTGGTTTACAGTTGGAAGAAATAAGCGACAGAGTTGTGAGGCGTATTATGCGAGAAAACACTTTTTCAAACAAAAAACTCAGACAAAATTAACTGATTTTTTAAATATCCAAATTTAAGTGCGCATGTGTTAGCGCATCTTAAAATTGCTTGTTATAATAATTACGAGAAAGATTAATTAATTTTAAATATTTTCTTAGAATTGAAAATAAAGTGTATTCCCATAGAATGTTTTGTTTTCCTTGCAGATTATTATTATTATTATTTTTATGGATAGAATAAATAAAGCAAATCGGTGTTATTTATACAAAAAGATAAAATTAATAAATTATAAAAAAATACTTTTTCTTAATAATATTTAGCGTATCTATACTAATAAAATCCGTGCGCCTCTGTCTGTCTGTCTGTCTGCTTGAAGCCGATTACAGTTCGCAACGCGGGCGAGTTGGAAGTCGCGAGAGGTGTCTTTCGATTGGAAATATTCCGGGGAAGTCATTTCGGGCATTTTCGAGACCGTGGGACCAAAATTAAAAAAGTTATGAATTAAAAACCCCTTGGGAATCGGAACGAAAAATGTCTCAAATCCCAAACGGCGCTCAAATGGAGCTCCGAGGCAGAACACTGCGCCACCTTGAGGTGAAGAACCTGAACTTTTCCCCTTTGGCTAAAAGAAGAAACAGCCGAAAACCGCTTTTTCTACGGGCGCTAATTGCGTTTTTTTTTTGCGCGTTTTTTCTTAAACCATCATGCAGACAGTTTTTAAAGTAGAAAAAAAACTGATTACATATTCAGAATCTGCGTAAAATTCTGCTTCTGATAAACTAAAAAATACGGAAAAATGTCTTAAAGGCGCGTAGTGCCCACCGTGCAAAACCAAATATTTTTAACGGGACTATGGGCGCGAAGCGACCATAGTTCCGATCCACAATCTTTTTTTTTTTCAAGTGCACGTGGCCCACAGTGCGAAATCACATATTTTTAACGGGACCATGGCTCTTTAATTTACTTTTTTTGTGCTTGAGGATTCGAACACCAAGACTTGCTTATTTAATGAATTTTTTTGCTTATTATATACTGCTTAATACCGAGGTTCGTTTGGAAAAAGTGGCCCAGCTAGCGGGCGTAGCTCGCTAGTCTATACTAATAAAATCCGTGCGCCTCTGTCTGCTTGAAGCCGATTAAACTTCGCAACGCGGGCGAGTTGGAAGTCGCGAGAGGTGTCTTTGGATTGGAAAAATTCCGGGGAAGTCATTTCGGGCCTTTTCGAGACCGTGGGACCAAAATTAAAAAAGTTATGAATTAAAAACCCCTTGGGAATCGGAACGAAAAATGTCTCAAATCCCAAACGGCGCTCAAACGGAGCTCTGAGGCAGAACACTGCGCCACCTTGCGGTGAAAAACCTGAACTTTTGCCCTCTGGCTAAAAGAAGAAGCAGTCGAAAACCTCTTTTTCTCCCTTTTTTGCGCGTTTTTTCTTAAACCATCATGCAGACAGTTTTTAAAGTAGAAAAAAACTGATTACATATTCAGAATCTGCGTAAAAATCTGCTTCTGATGAACTAAAAAATACGAAAAAATGTCGCATGGGCGCTTAGTGCCCACCGTGCAAAACCAAATATTTTTAACGGGACTATGGGCGCGAAGCGACCATAGCTCCGATCCACAATCTTTTTTTTTTTCAAGTGCACGTGGCCCACCATGCGAAATCACATATTTTTAACGGGACCATGGCTCTTTAGTTTACTTTTTTTTGTGCTTGAGGATTCGAACACCAAGACTTTCTTATTAAATGAATTTTTTTGCTTATTATATACTGCTTAATACCGAGGTTCGTTTGGAAAAAGTGGCCCAGCTAGCGGGCGTAGCTCGCTAGTATGAATTTAAAACCTATTTTATGCTGTTTAAAAAAATTCAGTGAATTTCTATTTAACGAATTTTACACTATAATGAACTTTTTCCCGGGATTTAGCGACATCATTAAATTGAGATTTGACTGTATTAATAATTTGTAAAATGCATCGTACAGGATAAAACAAACTTATTAGATGCATTGCTTCCACTGACGACCATCACTTCCCATAAACAGAAATCTTTAACACGCATATTGACTAAAATTACAAGAGAAATAAATCACGAAATTTATTTAAAAGAATAGTGGTCCAAACAGAATATAAAAATAATTGCCAGTGGCATCTCTCACTATATCTTATTATAATTAACTAATTAGAATTTCTAAAAATAAACGTAGACTATATTTTTTAGTAATTATATTTTATATTATGATACTAACATACCGTAATTTCGGGTGTATAAGCCGCGAATCAAACAATTCTTTTTGGACCCAGAAATCTTATTTAGTGATTGAAGACAAATATTTACGGCGATCTAACTAATATTTGTTTCTTAAAAATTTCTGGGTCGAAAAAGAATTGTTTGATCTGCGGCTTATACACCCGAAATTACGGTATTTGATATATTTAATATATTTTCTGTCAATCACGATGATAAATAATCTTTTGTTTCATAAACATTAAAACTAGCTTAAAGCAAGCTATAATACTCCCTTTTTTCTGTTTTATATCATTAACAATGTCAATCATGGGTTTTTGTTTTACATCCACAATGTAACATGTCTGTAGAAAATTTCTCGCCATGATCACAAATTAATGATCTATTGCTTCGGTTTTTTTTTCTCTTTTAATGAACAAAAAGAATACCATCTAGAAATGTTTGAAAACAGGAAATTTTTAATAATACTTTTTATTAAAGATACAATTTTATATAAATAAACATTTTTATATGAATAAAATCAATAAAAATCTAAGAAACTTATTGGAAGGCAAGGCTAAGTGCAATCCTGTGGGATATATGTGTGCTTTAAGACTTGCTTCCTCGGAAACTACCCGACTGATTTTGATGAAATTTGGAATTCAGTGGACTATGCTCAAGATATACAGTTTCATGTCAGATGACATACAGTTTTTTTACTGCGACGAAAACCTTTTTTTAGGGCAATGGTAAAGTTTTAGAAATTCGTTATTTATCAGAACTATTTTTTTCTGAAACTGATTAACCCTTGGCACTCCGCTGCGGACACATCATCTTTCCTTCTAAAAAGAGATTTTAATTGGTTAAGAAGTTTTTGAAAATAAACAGAAATAGATATATTTGGAATTTCGCAGTTCGATTTCTCAAAATGATAATAGTAGCATTTAGCAGCTTTACTATAAAAAATATTCAATTGTCTTGCTGTTATTTGAGCTATTGTTTATTACTATAGCTATAATTTTAACACTAGGTATAGAAGTTTTTAAAATATATTTGACATTCAAATAATTAAAATAAAATATAGTAGTTTTTTTAATTTAAATTATAAATGTTAAGTTTAAGAAAGAATAAAGATTCTCTTTGGATAAATAAATAACAAGCTTGAGAAATCACGATAAATTAAATATAAGAAAATAAAACTAAAGTTCTGTTAATTACTCATAAAAATGAAAGGAAAATTGGTAATAGTTAAAGCTGGAGAAAAGTTAGTGTTTGTTCAGTTCAAAAGAACTCGGAACCGGCAGTTTAAATAAAAGAAGGTGGAAGGCCTTTTTCAAGGCTTATATATGTTACAGGCCAAACTAGATTGGCCTAGGCCGAACTAGTTTATCCTAACGCTCATCGGATAAACTAATTTTTCCTAGGCCAAACCGGTCTATCCTAATGCCAATCGGATGGACTAGTTTTCCTAGGCCAAACCGGTTTATCCTAACGCCCATCGTATAAACTAGTTTTTTCTAGGCCAAACTAGTCTATCTTAAGACCCATAGGACAAACTAGTTTTTCCTAGACCAAACTAGTTTGGCCTAACTCTTATAGGATAGATTAGTTTAGCCTGCTGTTTATTGGTCTGAACTAGTTTATCCTAGGCCAATTCAATTTGACGTGATTTTATTGAATTCAATAACCGCCTCAGCGCCAACATTCTAGTTTGTCCTAGGCTGATCTAGTTTATCTCAGGCCAATGTAATTTTACGTCTTCTTAGCTCACAGGCGTAAACGCCTGAGAAATAATGGGCTCGCAGTTTCTGTATGTACGCATGTATGTACGTACGTACGTACGTAATGCGATAACTCTTGATAGAAATAATGTAATTTGACGTGTTTTTATCACATCAGGCTACTAAAGCCTGAGAACTAATGTGCTCATGGGATCTGTATCTATGTATGTACGTAAGTACGTAATGCAATGATTCTTGATAGAAATACCCGATTTGCATAAAACTATCAATATAGGTGTTTTCTTATGAGGAGCTTTTCTGATTAATTTTGGGAGGTCATTGGAGAAGAATAAAGGGGAGGAAGAACGAGAGGCTGATTCGCTCCTTTTCTTAATTCAAATAAATGGGTTTCCGTGCATTATTAGCTTATTTTATTCAAATGTTAGATATATCAGCATTCTGATGAGGCGCCTCAATGTTTAGTTGTGGGTGTTCGTCATTTAAGTATAAAAGGAAGGGGGAATAGGGGTAACGCCCCATACTTTATGTAAATGCTTTTTTCATGCAGAATTTACTGATTAGCTTGAAATTTTAGAAACAGATTCATTCTGGTAAGGTGCTTTCCTAATTAGTTTTGGGGTATAATTGTATAAGAACAAAGGCAAGAACGGGGGGGGGGGATACCGCCTGATTTTGGCAAATGGGTTTTTCATGCAGAATTAACAGATTTGCTGCAAATCTTGGATTTGTTCATTCTGATGAAGCGCTTCACTGATTAACTTTGGTGGTTCTTTGGTTTAGTATAAAGGGGGAACATACAACTTATTTCCTTCCTTAAATTAAATAAATTGATTACAATACAGAATTATTCAATTTGCTTAAAATTTTGGACATGTATTCATTTTGATCAAGAGTTACTTTGATTAGTTTGGTGTTTTTTCTTTTGATTTAGTACAGTGGGGTAGTGGACAATTTATCGCCTTCCTTAAATTAGATAAATGGTTTTTTATGCAGATTTATCTGATTTGACGTAAATTTTGAATATAGTTTTTTTTTCATAAGACGAATCCCTGAATAATTTTGAGGGTTTAATGTTTAAGTATAAAGGAGGAATTGGAGATTACCCTCCTTAAATCAGATGAATGGTTTTTTTCAGCAGAATTATCTGATTTGCTTTAATTTTTCGATAATTGTTCAATTTTATAAAGCGTATCTGTGATTAGTTTTGGAGGTTCAATGGTTAAGTATAATTGGGGAAAACGGAAAAAAAGTAATCCCCTTTACTATATTTTTCAAGGGTGTTATTCTTTAAAAAAAATAAGGCTGTAATACACAGACAGTGTAAACAGTCTGTGAATGCAAAGCCATCAGTTTAACTGGGCAATATTCTTTTTAATATTGATCCCGACTACTGCTACATTGCTAACCTTGTGCAAAGTGGTTTTGTTATCACCCCTATATAATGTATTTTATTCAAAGGGTTGTAGAGTACTGTTAGAGGTTTGCACGAGCCGGAATTTCGAGTCCCGGGAATGTCACGGAAAAGGAAACATTGCCTTGAACAGAAACAGGCTCACGGAAAAGAAAAACTTGAAAATCCGTGACAAGAATTGCTTATATGTCGACAGGTAATTAATTTCTCAAAAATGGAATACGCCGTTCGATTCCAAATTATGTTCAGCTCCAATCTAGCTCAAATATGCAAAATAATAATAATAATAATAATAATAATAATAATAATAATAATAATAATAATAATAATAATAATAATTATTATTATTATTATTATTATTATTATTATTATTATCATAATTATAATTATAATATAAATGCATGTCTGATCTCAGCACGGCACGAGTTTGCAGAAAAATAAATAAAATAAGCCAACATCATATCCAATGCATCATATCCATCTCTACGGTGGACAAGTTAAATTTCTGTATTGATGCTATAAGCAACGACTCTTATCACACATTTATACTTATTCTAGTGAAAGATATGTTTTTTTATCGGTCAAACCGGATTTTGAGCCAAATTAGACTAGCTTAGGCCAAACTATTTCATCCTAACGCCAATCGGATAAACTAGTTTTTCCTACGCCAAACTTGTTTTACTAAACGCCCATGCGATAAACTAGTTTTTCCTAGGTAAGAGGGAAATTCTTCATTTTTCCCTTCATACTTAACCATTAAACCGCCAAAACTATTCAGGGAATCGCCTTATCAGAAAGAACCTATATCCAAAATTTGAAGCAAATCCGCAAATTCTGCTTCATAAACCATTTATCTAAATTATGGGGGTTACCTACATTGTCCTTTCTTTTACACTTAAACAATAAATATCTAAAAATAATCAAGGAGGCGCCTTGTCAGAATCATCCTATATTTAAAATTTTAAATGAAAACTGATAATTTCTGAATGAAAAATCCATTTCTCTAAATTAACGGTAGGCGATTAGCCTTCCGTTCACTTCCCCCGTTTAATCTTATCCAATGAATTCCCCAAACTAATCTGAAAAGTACCTTATCAGAATGAACCTACATCCAAAAGTTGAAACAAATCGGATATTTCTATCAAAAGTTATTGCGTTACGTACATACGTACGTACATACATGCGTACATACATACATACAGAACCTGCGAGAACATGCCCATTATTTCTCAGGTTTTGACGCCTGTGAGATAAAAACACGTAAAATTACATTGGCCTAGGATAAACTAGATCAGCCTAGGACAAACTAGAATGTTGGTTCTGAGGCGGTGATTGAATTCAATAAAATCACGCCAAATTGAAATGGCCTAGGATAAATTAGTTCAGACCGATAAACAACAGGCTAAACTAGTTTATCCTATAAGAGTTAGGCCAAACTAGTTCTGCCTAGGAAAAACTAGTTTGTCCTATGGGCCTTAGAATAGACTAGTTTGGCCTAGCAAAACTAGTCTATCCGAAAGGCGTTAGAATAAACGGGTTTGGCCTAGGAAAAACTAGTTTATTCGATGGGCATTAGGATAGACAGGTTTGGACTAGGAAAAACTAGTTTATCCGATGGGCGTTTGGATAAACTAGTTCGGCCTAGGCCAATCTAGTTTGGCCTAAAATCGGGTTTGTCCTGCAACATATATATACAGAATAATTCATAAAACAAGGACAAAATTTTAAGAGGTGATAATACACATCCAAGCAAACAACGTTCATCAAAGAAAGCATGGTCAAAATTAAAAAGAAAAGGTTATAGAGGGCTGCGAAAGATATGTTGTTATAAGAGGCAAAGAAAAAAAATATGCAAATAACAGAGCTGCCACATGCGACTATTTTTTAATTCAGACTGGCACCAGTTTCTCTAAACAGAAATCACACACAAAACACACAAAATAGTCGCCTGTCACATAAAAATAGTCGCCTGTGGCAGCCCTGAAATAACGAATAAACCCTTAACTGGTTTGCCCGAACGCCGTTCGGGCAAGAAGAATTTGATCATCAATTTAATTTCATCATTTAAAGCTTTTTGACATCACTATTATTTTTAAGAAAATTTTCATACTATTGAAAGACGGAAATATTTAGACTAAATTTTAGGAATATTTTATTTAAATAATAGTGGTGTGAGTCCGCTATTTTAAATTTATTGAACGGAAAAGAATTAACCATTTAACCCTTTCCGGCACACTGTGCCCAGTCCCTGGGACACCTAATTTTAATTTCAAACTTTCAAGAGACACCAATAATATTTTTGTAAAAGTTTGCCTTTACAATAAAAGCTTAAATTAAGGATTTCAAGATATCTAAAAAATTCGTTTTTGAATTCCGGTGTCAGTCGATAATTTCTCATTTTATTAACAGATTTTGTCCGTGCCGGAAAGGGTTAAGGGGTTAAGTGACGACCGCCAGTTGGGAAACAGCTCTCCATACAATCGTTATTTCCATTTGCAGCTCCTTAAATAAGATGTACATCAGCCTATTGTATATTATTGAAGGGCAACTTGTTTCGATACATTCCTTCGACTGACAGCTGTATACTCGAATCAGCTGCTTTTATGCATTAATCTTCACTATATCACATTTGCATAGCTGTCAACTCTTCTGATTTTTCAGCCGGGAAAAATTTAACAGAATTTTTTGTCTTTTTAATCAGCAGATAACGGCGATTTGTATTGGTAAAATTTATTATAAATTTTTTTCGGGCCAAAAAAGCGGAAGATGTTGGCAGCTATGCATTTGCATGCTATTACTGTCGTTCTTTGCCCGACTACCAACAGGAATGGAGCTTTAATACTGAGTTAATTTATAACACGATTATTCAATCGATAAATCAATTAGAACAGAGGAATTTTTTTTTAAGTGCTTGAAAAAAACCGTGTTATAAATTAATCCAGTATCGTGTGCAGCGTTATCTGCAGTTCCGTACACTAACCTTCGATTTATTCTGTTGAGCTGATCCAAAGTATGAGACCAGATAATGCGATCGTTGAGGCTATTTGGGTGAAATAGTCCTCCAGTGTTCGTCCTGGATGGCTCAGTTGGAAGAGCATTGGCGGCTTCAGCCATTGCATCCCTTGTTTGATTCCTGGCTTGGACTTTTTTCATCCACTTGGAAAAAAAATAATTCATCTGGAGCTTTAATGTTTGCATGAACCAAATTTCTAAATGTCCAAGAAAATTTGAGTTTTTGATACGTCCTATCACATTTTAACACCTTAACTAGTTTGCCTGAACGCCGATCGGGCAAGACGAATTTCCTTATTGCATCATTTAAAGCGCATATTCACAGTATCCGCAAAGAAACTCTTCGAGAGGGTTGAATTCTGATAGAGATTGGCCGACGCGTTTTCACGTAACTTGGCGATAATTATACTTGGCGTAGCGATAGACGCTTCCGTCGAGTTTGATTTCCTTCGGAGCCGAGTACAAAGTAAAAATTTGTGTTTAAAAACTTTTAAAGAGTACAGCTTTCAGTAAGACACGTTCCATCCAATGCAATGCTGCAAGAGAAGAGTTACTTTGTACTCAGTTCGGAAGGAAATCAAACTCCTCGACGGAAGCATCTATCGCTCGCCAAGTATAATTATCACCAAGTTACGTGAAAACGAGCCGGCCAATTCCTATCAGAATTCAACCCTCCCGAAGAGTTTCTTCGCGAATACTGTAAATATGAATTTAAAGCTTTTTGACAGCTTTTTAACCCCTTGAGGGGCGGCGGTATATATTACATACCACCTACGATTGATGAAGATTTACACCAGAAAAATGTCATTAAATTTCCCTTTTCTAACTTTGGTGGAAAACAGTCGTAAAAATGCTTATCCTCTTTTTGATATAACTCTTTTACAAATTTCCGGTGGGAGTTCAGAATTACACGAACGCAATTGCTTGCCCCTCAAAGGGTTAAGGAAATTTTCATACTATTGAAAGGCAGAAATGTTTACGAAAAATGTTTACTAAATTTTACGAATATTTTATTTAAATAATAGTGGTGTGAACGCGCTATTTTTAATTTATTAAACGGAAAAGATTTAACCAGTTAAGGGGTTAAAGCTTTGACCTCTTTTCTGAAATACCTTGTATATCTATATATATTTATCTATATAATGTGACGAAAAAGAAAATATATATTTACAAACACTGGAACAAAAATTTTCTAGCTATCCATAGCTATAGAGTGTTTAGGGTTGTATAGTCTCAAAAGATTACAGTTCAGTAGCTGCCCTCCAATTTCGTTAGGTAAGTCATAATTCATAATTTTTTTCACATTTCAATGATTTTTAAATGTATGTATTAAGATCTCTTTTTATTGCTGAGTTTCGTAAAGCACGGGGAACGATGCGGAACATATTTGTTCTAGAGTCTGCTAAGATTATTAAAAGAGCTTTTTTAGCTAAAACTCCAGATTGGTCAGTCCTAAGTCACTATAATAAGTACCCTTTCCGGCGTGGTGGCCCTAAAAATGTATAGCTAATTTTAAATTTACTGACAGCAGGGATATTTAATAAAAATTTTCTTTTTATAGGATATCTGATAAAATAGAAGCTTCTTCACCAAATAAATGCGTTCAATAGGGAAGGGAAGGGAAGTGTTTAGGGAATATTTTCGCCGAAAGTTAGTGATAGCAAAAAAGCTTAAATGTTGACAGATATGGAAAAATAGAAAAAAAAATTATATCCGCTACGAAAATAACTTTTTGTTTATTTGTTTGTTTAAACTGACATTAAAAAAATATTTAAGTTTAATTAACAAAATCTGAAACAACATCAAATAAATAAATAAATAAAACTAAAAGTAGCGGACTCAAAAAATTAACATTTAATCTCTCATTGTGAATATAAAATAAATATTTTCTCCCAAACAAAAATTAAAATACTGATTTCGAAAACATAATAGTTTGATTAAATACGATTAAGAACATGCAGAAAAAAATGTAAGTGAAAAGTACTTAAAAAAAAACAACTATGAAAATAATCGCTCTAAAACTGACCAATTTCGAAAAATCGTCAATATTTTTATAAACATGGAAAGTAAAAGTTAAAAACTTTTAATAAACTAACCTTTTTCACAAAAAATATTAAAACATTTTCTTTTGCCATTCTTTTGCGTGTGTGTTAAATAATTTATTATTTATAAAATATTTATCTTTGCTAATAAAACATCAGCGGTGAGCAAACTATTCTGATTTTTTTAACGAAGTATATAAATAATGCTTATTTATTTATGCTTTTTCCCTTTCTTTATGAAAATATGAAACAAAAAAGTAAAATTTGGAGCAAAGTTTCAATTAATACTATTTTCTTATTTAATTTAAATAAAACAAAAAAAAATATTTACATACAGTTGTAAAATAAATATGTTCTTTATAAAAACAAGAAAAAAAGAACCGAGAAAATGCCGACTATCTTTTCAAATATTATGTTGAAGGTATTAAAATAAAATACTAACAGCATTTTTTTCATCTTTCTTTTGAAGACAAATATTTTAGAAACATTAAATTTACTTAACAAACACGCTTGGTAAAAAATAAATATTTATTTGAATTAGTATGTTAGATCGGTTATTTATAAAAGTTTTTTTTAATGTTAAACAAATGCATAAAAGTTTAAAAAAATGTTAAACCGTTAATTAGGTATGTAAACATTTGCTGGCAGTCTGTCACTGCTATATTTCAATAGTAATTTTTCGTCAAATAATTCGCTTACATTTTGCGCAAAAATGCTAATAAAATTTAAACAAAGAAATCTAATAAAATTTACTGGTGAGAATCTGAATGCTGGTTTTTAGATTCTTAAAATCGTGTCATTTACCATTACGGGACGAGAGATTTTTTATAGAATTTTTAATTTTTTTATCATCGGTTTTTCAAAAGAGAAAATTATTGCTAATTTAATCAAGAATATACAGGCTAGTATTATAAAGAAGTAAATAAATCTATACTAATATTATTAAGAATTTTTTTTTTTTTGTAGGTGGTAATTTCTGGAACTATTCAACCGATTTCAAAAGCGACGATAACAAAATGATGTTGTTACTCCCCATACAGGGCTCCCAAATTGCCCGCGAACTGAACACGAATATTTTTTAACAGAAAATTTCATTGCAGGTCTCTACAGCATTTGTGCTAAAACTAGCCTCCGAAGTTCAATTTTGAAGAAAAATATAAAACGAAAAATTTTCTAAGAAAATATTGATATTCAATTAGCGGACCATTTGAGAAGTCTCTGGCTTTTTGGATACCAGTATTTTAATACAGAAAATGTTGTTTTATTTGATTGAAACATTTAGACGATTTAAAGGAACCGGATTTCCTCTAAGACAATACCGGTGTGCAAAAAGCCGGAGACTTGGCAACACTGCTACAAATTATGTTGGTGCCACTACTTCAAAGGAGATGCAGAATTAAAAAACTTTCTAAAAATGTGTTACTGAATGGCCTAGAAAGAAGAAATTCATTAGAGATTCAAAGATGCATTATGGTTAAAATCGTTTAACCTTTTAACATTCATTGGTTTCGCCACGAAACCACAAAATTACCAATACGCAACACTGACACCGGTATTTTTATCTAGAAATATCCCTTTTATTTTGTATGTGAAAAATCACGTTTTCTTATTTAGAAATATATTTGTTCTTAATTACCGGCGTCATTCATTTATTTCGACATCTTAGCAATGAAAATGCTATGATCGTTAAAGGATTAAAGTGTATTTTAATGATATTACCAGGGGTGCACAACCTTTGGCCCGCGGGCCACAATTATACCACAATTCTTATGCAGAATAATTTTGCTTATAGTAATGACAGAAACTTTGCTATTAAAGAAAAGAAACAACACTTTTCAAATATTCCGGTGGCAGACGATTTTCTGGTAAAAAGGTTGTGCATCACTGATATTACCGTAATTTCCTGCGTATGCGCCGCGGTTTAGCAATGTTTTTTTCAAACCAGAAATTTATTGGAAAAAAAAAGAATTCTAATTCGTGCTAAGCACAACCAAGTAATATTCTTTTTAAAATTAATTCTGGTTGGAAATTGAGTTATCCAAGGCGCGGCGTTTACATGCGAAATTATTCAAACATATAAAAATGATATAATTAGCTGAGCTGTGCAATGATATACTTGATATGAACGATGTATGCATAGAATCCATCATTCATTTACAAGTACATACAAAATATCGTAAAATGGGGTGAATAGGAACAGCGGGGTGAATAGGAACGAAACTTCCCGGTCATGCAAATAAATTCATTATAAATATATGCGATGATATGTTTAGTTGCCAATTTTTTTATAAGAAGGTAATAACATTGAGAGTTGGGAAATTCCGTTTTCACATGTTTGAACCACTACTGGGGTGTATAAAAAAACTTCAAGAGGATCCCCCAAAACCTCATTTTTTTTCAATGTCTTCAAAACTTTGTTTGTAACTACAGTATTTTTCGTATTCAAAACCTAAGAGAGGGGATTTTTAATTAATGATAGACCTGTAAACGATATGCTGTATTAAATTCTACTTATTTCTAAACTACATAATGAAAAAATGAAAATTGGCTTGTAACATCGGAGGTTTAAGATTTACGGGGTGAATCGGAACACGTTTTCTCTCATGGTTTATTTTGTATACAGTAATAGTTTCATGTAATATATGAAAACATAGGTATGAATATGTATTGTAACGATATTTTGTTTGTTCTAATTACTTGAATGGTTTAAATGTGCCAAGAAATTACATGGTTAAACAAAAAAGTCAACGCCTAATCTCACAAACATGGAACACACAATAAAATAATTTAAAAATAACAAATTAGTTAGAAAAACTGCACAGAATTATTCTCTGACATCCACAACATTACACAAACATCTCAAAATGAAAAAACAATCAAAAAAGAGGGGGATGCAAACAGTACTGAGGGCTGGGGGTGAGGGTGTATTTGTAGATCATATTAATACATGCAGCGATTGGGGCTACTCAATAGATTCACTTTCCCAATGACTACTAGTAAAGGATAACACAGAACTGAGATGAATTTGTATTAAATTCTACTTCTGCAATTCGAATATAATTTCTTACAATAAATTTTAATTTTTATTGATTTCAAAGTTGTTTTCTAACTTTAAAAATGCATATCATTACTTGTATATAAAATAAAGGCTTGGTTTCACAGTAACTATGTGTTTCTATTCCTCCCTTATCTTTATTACCTGTTTTTATTAACCCTGTTAAAGTTTGAATCGGAATAAATAAAGATTATAACATTTGTTGATTATAACGTTTGTTATTCCCCCCTATCTGAGGGGTGAATCGGAACACCATTAAAAAATTAAATAATACATATATAAACAGTAAAAATGTTTCGTTTTTGCTTAAAAAGTAAAGAACGAAACAAGACCGAAGTTTCTAGTAGAAAAATTTAAAAATAAAAAAATTAGTTGTTGCTGTTTTTTAACGTTAAAGTTGAAAAGTGTTCCGATTCACCCCATTTTACGGTATTTCGGAATTAACATTATCTATTGACAAGAAATTTTGATAAAGCGTTCCAATTCCGGTACGTGCATTTAAAATTCGAAAATTATTTTAACATAATTTGGTTTGTATAAATTTTATATTTCATATATAAGGTTGCAGAGTAATGATTCCACTAAATGATGGAAATTAGCGATAGGGAATCTAATACATTTTTGTCACGCATTTCCAAACTGAGATTAATTTTTGTATACTATGTAGAATACATACATTTCTACAGATCATATACAGGGCTAAACAAAATAATTTTAATATTATTACGACTATAGAAGTGCTTAAGTTTTGTTTTTAAAGGTGCTATGCATTTTCAAAATTCTTTACTCAGATATCGCTTTACCTCTCATTTTTCATCTATAAAATTTTTCATTCATATAACACTATCTGGGTCACGGGACAGACACCGATCCAAAGCTCGAACACGGCACGACCCATGAAATGGGGTCGATCTCTTTTTCATTCAAAGCACTCGGGCCGGACCTTATCTTCACTGACGTAGGCACTGGTCTTATTTTTTTCTGATGGCTTGGTCCAGACCTAGTAATTACTCCTTCCGTCCCGAGATGGGCTCGGGAAATGTCTTTTTCAGAAGGGTGAGGCTGTGCTGGGCCCAATTTATTTTTCTACATTGAGCCGAAAATGACCTCATTTCCTTTAGGTATCGGTCGAAATTTTCAGTCCCGGTCTCGGCCCAATCCATATGAAACCATTGTCATGGCATGGTCCATGTTAAAAAAAGTTAAAATTTGGCCCAGCCCAAAACATTTTTGCAAAAAATGCATACATTTTTAAATTGCCATTATTACAGAATTAAACATTACATACTATTCTTTTATCAAAAATAGTAGAATTTTAGGAAATAAAATTAAAATACGGTAAAACCCGAGAAAAAGAACTTGCGAATGCTCCTGTTTTATACGGAAATATGTGTTTATACATGCTAAAGAATGTAATAATTTGTGTGACTAAAAAACGTTTACACCTGTTAAGATGGGAATTTGTCGATGATTCTTTATTTCCTTGCAACTTGATTCTGCCTTAGAAGATTGACTATTATTTTTCAGTCTCCAAATACAGTTGAACCCCTTTATAAAGAACTTTAAGGGACCGAAGTTTTTGTTCGCTATATCCGATGGTTCGCTATATCCAAACCGTTAAAAAAATTACAGTTTGCAAAATATGTATATTATTACATGGTACTTATATGTTCAATAATGATGTATTAAGAAAAAATAAGTTAGATATGATCATTAATGAACTGAATTGACTAAAATGGATTACATTAAACTGAAACAATTCTAACTAAAAATGAAGACCAATAGAAACACAGCACAGCGTCGATTATCCGAACAAGTCGAGGCTAACTCTAGTTCGGATAAATGAGCAGAATGATGCTGGCTGTACTAGAATGCTTACACTTTATAAGCAGGCTTAGAATGATTGGTGGAACAGTGGAAAAGTAAAAAAAGAAAATAAAATCATCGTCGGCTTAAAAAAAAATGTTCGTTATAACCGTTTTTTAAGATTTTGGAGTTCGTTATATGAGGGTAAATTTGCATTAAATACAATAGGAAAACGGCGGAACAAAATTTTCGTTCGTCATCTCCGGGAGTTTGTTATAAACCGGGTTCGCTATAATGGGGTTCGACTGTACATGGAATATGGATTAATGATACTAAAGGTAACTGAAATATTTACATACAAACAAAGAAACATTAGAAAAATTAATATCGTTGCCTGAGAAGCTTTTTTAAATATAAAGATTATAAACATGAAAAAAATATTTTTTGTCAGAACACCTCATAGAAAAAAATCCATCATATAGACGTAGAAATCATATTTTGAAAAGATTTAGTCGGTCACATTTTTAGAGGTCCGGCCGGTCTTGCTCTGAACTTTAAGCTTTTTTTGCCAGATCAATCACATCTTTGTACGGCATGGACCGTTATCAGGAAGAATTTTATATTTTTATTCCTGGTCAATTTTTTTTCATTTCGTCGGGTCGGGTCCGAGTCTGGAAATTTCGTCCCGTCCATACCTCTGTGTATCCACTGCGTCTAGAAAATGCAAACATTGGAATAATGACATATAAATAAATGCGAAAAACAAAAAGGGATTGTCGCACAAGAATCTTATCGTACGAAATCAAAATAACTAAAAAACGCCAAACAGCAATAAAAACTATCAATAAGTTAAAAAATATTGGAGTATTTCTTTCGATTTTTATATCAGTTTTATTTTCTTCCTTAAAATATTATTTGCATAAAATAAAAATAATTAAAATTTAATTTTGTCCTGCTAATACAGAACATGTTATTAACTATATTAGTTCGTTATGAATAACACTTGCGTAGCTGCGCACTTTCTGCATTTGAATTTGCTGAACAAACTGCTTTCGAAACAAGCCTGAGATTAGGGACCCCAGTACCATCAGCATCTCATGCAAATAAATATTTTAAATTTTTAACCTATTCAAGTGCAAGTAACTTCTACTCGAAAAATTCAGAAATTAATGATCGACACCGGAAGTCATAAAAAGATTTATTTCAAAATTTGTAAAAGGATTAGTCCACAAACTTGAAAGTAGGAATTTATTTTTAATACTCTGGTGGCAATGTGGAATTTAGGAATAAAAATTAAGTGGTCCAAAAGTGAACCACTGCCCCTGAAGGAGATAAAAATCGACAATTGTGTTTATCTTAAAGATAAGAAGCGTTCGATCTCACTTAAATTTACATTTTCAGTTTCGACGTCTACGTTGCTAGAGAAACGGATTTGACATTCTTCCAATTTAAATTTAAATTCCGAAGTAGAAAAAAATATAAATTATTTCCTGTTTTAACAGTAAATTTTTTGCATTAATAAATTACAATATTTCTTTTCGATTCATAAAAAAGTATCACCAGCTTTGTTTTTTAAGAAAATATTTTTGACAAAACTCATTGTGTTGAGCTAAAAGAATGAAACTATATTCTATTTTTCTTATGTATATAAAAAATTCGTCGTGAAACAAACAAACAAACAAACAAACAAAATTGCATAGAAAATTTATAAAATAAATCCTCGAAAAACACAAAAACAGTTGTACAAATTTAAAAAAAAATGTTATTGAAAAGAAGAGAAAATTTTCTTTTTTTTGGGGGGGGGGAGGAGGGGCTGAAATATTGAGACTGGATTTCTTTTATTAATACATGAAAATCGGCATGAAACTTTAAAAAACTAAAAAAGTCGAATTAAAAGTTTAAGTAAAAAATTCTCTAAGCCTCAAAAATAACTCTACGAATTCGAAACAAACTTTATTGGAAAGATGAAAATATTTACTACAATGGGTTAAAATACTCACGCTCGATTATATATTAGTAAAATAATTATTAGGGTGGAAAAATCGCCGAAAAACGTAAAAAAATGCTAAAAATCGCATAAAAAATTAAATTAAAATGACTAAAAAAATCAAGATATGGCTTCGAGGTGCATAAATTTAGACATATAAGCAGGGTTCGCACAGTTCTACCACTAAATTTTAAGAATATTTTCGATTTGTTTCACTGCCGAAAAAATGTCTTAAAATCTGTGACTGAAGGTGGGGGTTACGAATGTAATAGTTTAAAAATTAAATGTAAATTTTCTTATTTTTAATAGTGGTGCCAGAGTCCTTGGAAATTCCAAGGAGTGTGCGAACCTTGCATATAAGTCAAATATATAGCATGCATATAGACATTGAGACATTTAACCAAATCATACCTATACTACATAAGCGCTTAGATATTTACCTAATCTATGAGCTTAGGTAGATACCTAAGTGCATCTGTACCCGTGAGCTTAGAGGTATCTTCAGAAAATTACAGACATATTAGAAACAAGCAAAGACAAACGGCGGAATGGGAAATATGTACAGAAAATTAACTTAAGGAATATTTAAATAAAATTTTACTTCAAACGTTACGCAAACCTTTTTGTTTTATTAAAACTATATTCATATTTGCAGCTATTCACATGTAACTGTTAGTGTCTGATATTATTATTATCCCAATTTATTACAACTAAAATGATAAAACAAATTTAAACAATATTCTCCTACATAATATTATAAAGCAAATCTAGAAAAAAAAACTTCAGTTAATCATATAATAACGTAATTAATTTTATCAAAATTTGTAAATAAATTATTTATCTGGTATATTTTGTAATGTTAACTTTCCATGTTCTTAACCTATAAACTAAAGAAAACTATCGATTAATCTATCTAATTATGAGATCATAAAAAGTTCTTAAGTGACACGTAAAGAAGTTCAATAGTGATCTATCTAAATTAACGCCAAAATTAGTTTATTTTACCACAATTCTAAAGGGTTTTTATTTTTAATTTGTCGTTAATCAACTGATGTTTGGATTATGTTCAAAGAAAAGGCACTTGACAGGACTTGAATGATTATCTGAAATCTATAAAACAAACTTTTTTCTTTCCTTTGCTTGCTCAAGTATCATCAATATGCATGGCAAAGATCAATGAACTTAGGGTTAAGATTGTCTTGCTATTTTATTCCTTATTTTTAAAACTGGTACCTTATAAAATTTTAGAGAAGGAATTTGAGAAAAGGAAAAACAAAAGACAGTGAAATAGTTTTGAAAAATTAATGTAAAACATAGAAGAATAAAAAGTATTATAATTATTCTGCAGCATGGAAGTAATTCAAATCCTCCGATTGAAGACGGAGTATAGTTCAGAAAAAAAGCGAAAAAAAAATAGGAAATCAGAGATAAACTGTTGATTTCTTGTCCAGAAAATTTTTATATTATTAAATAAGTGATTTTATATATTATTCTATAAGCAAATAAAAAAGGAGACTGTGAAGTTTGATCTTTAAAAAGTTTACATAAACAGCATAGCTGCCAACTTTTACGCATTTACGCTACCACTAAAATTGCACAGAGATTTTCCATTTCTTTAATCATAAGATTTCGATGATTAAATAAGACAATATTTGGTATAATTTTTTTGTGGTAGGAAAAAGTACGTGAAACTTTGCAGCTATGCATAAACAGTAAAACATTAACCTCTTAACTGATTTGCCCGTACGCCGTTCGGGCAAGACGAATTTGCTTAATTCATCATTTAATGCTTTTTGTCACCACAATTAAAAAAATAATAATAATTTCATACTATTTACAGGCGAAAATGTTTAGACTAAATGTTATGAATATTTTATTTAAAAAATTGTGGTGAGTATCCATTATTTTCAATTTTTTGAACGTAAAAGAAAATGCCAGTTAAGAGGTTAAAAGTTTACATAGAAGTTTTCTTTATAAAATATAACATTAGGTTTTACATTTTGTTTTTTAAAGATCACGATATATATAGCTGAAAGTGTTGTGAGCTGAATAATGCAATTCAATACCTTTTAATGTTATTTATCACCTTTTAACGATAGGTGCCAACCTGACATTGGTTATCCGTAGTACGTGCTTCAATTTGACCCTGGTTTAATGAGTTTAAACCAGTATTTTTTCAAAGATATAAAATTAAGTGTGTTCCACTAACAATCCTGAAATTAAATAAAGATTCGTGAAATGAATTTTGTGGTTTGAAATGACTTAACCTGAATCAAAGTAATCTAGGTATTACGGAAGATTAATTGAAAGTTGGCTGCTATGCTTTTAACCCATTGCGGCGCGGTGGTTTCATAGATGTACCACTTAATTTTAATTCCCAAACGCCACAATAGCACCGGAATTTTGTTAAAAGAAATTACGGTTTATTGAATGCGTGAAATATAGCCTTTTCTTATTTATAAATAAAGTTGTTTTCAAATTCCGATGTCTATCATTAATTTCAGTACTTAAGCGATGAATTTGCCATGCGCCGCAAACGGTTAAGTAATAAAGCACATTTTCTGTAATTTTGATATTCGGAGATAATTTACTCAAGAAGCTTGGGACCAAAGCAGAGTAAAAAGTGTCATATTTTAAATGGTAGAAGTAACCACAAGATCAAAGGGAGATCATATCAATCAAAGTCACGTGCCACGTAACAGACTGGGTAAAACTACATGAATACACTTAATTCTTTTTTTATGGATAATCAATTAATCATACATTAATGAAATATCTGTGCTTGCTCAAATATCGAGTTTGTCGAAAATATAATGCAATTTCTTTTGTGTGAATAGAAACTTAATTAGTTAGGTGTTAGAATAAAGTGCTACTTAAAAAAAAATGGCTGGTTAATGCATATAATAAAGTTTAGTTTTGAAATATTATTGTAAATAAGTATCGTTATTTAGAGTCAGAGAAAGAAATTGAATAAATAAGTGAAGTAAGGCTAAATATTAATATAAAATATCCTAAAATAAAGTATTTTTCTTTATATAATGCAAATGTTGCTGATTTAAACAAGTTCGATTTTAATTATGTGTTTTTAAAGTAATGTAACATGCCGCATAAAAAATAGTAAGCAGTTAATATGTAAAGATTAAATTTTCTAGTCTCATTTTTTACAGAATTCTTGAAGGGCTAAGTTATAAAAAATGATATACACGGTTATATTCTCGATGAGAATACAAATTCTATCAGTGCTTAGAATATGTACAGAATTTAATAATAAATGAAATATTAAATTCTAGGTACTTTCAGTTCGTTTTTCGAGCACAGATGAAAAGTATACAATATTATCTTCGTCATATTGTACTTATGCTATTTAACTTACAAATATTTCATTCTTTTCATTTAGAACTAATTTTATTTTACATTCGGAATCACTTCAATTTAAAATGCATACACTAAATGTTTTACTATTAAACGAGCAAGGGTGTATTTATTTGTATAAATATTTTGCGACTCTAGTTAATAATTTTCCATAAATCACCAGATTAGACGATTTTTATTTTTAAACAGATTAACCTCTTGAAGGGCAGTGGTATAAAATATATTCCACTTAATTTTAACTGCGAAATGTCACATTGACACCTGAATATTGAAATGAAAATTTTAATTTCATCAAATACGTGAAGAAAAACTGTTACCTATTTTAAAATAAACTTGTTTTCAATTTCTGGTGAAAATTAATCATTTCAGAATTTTAAGAATGGAATTGTTTTGCCCCTCAAAGTGTTTAGACATTTAGAGAATTTCTATTAAAAATTGTTATAACAATTTTCAAATTATTCACTTATGGAAGATGAATCTTGTTTACCAGATTTATTGCAAAATATTTTTCTCACAGCTTGTATTCATAAAAAATAGTGCATTTAACAAAATGTCGCTTTGCCATTTTAGTTTCATGGCAAAAGTAATAATATTTTCGTAACATTAGTGTCTTTTTCTCCCGAAATTGAAATGATATTGTGACTTTTTTTTAATATAATGTCATTGTGCCTAAATGCGATGCGATTCCCTATAGTTTTGTTGCATTTAGGCAATATTTGTTGTTTGTTAAATAAATGTATATTATATTAAGCAGAAATTAATTGAATATTGTGCTTTTAATTCAAAACGAACTTGTTTCATAAAAAATAAATTTTTATTTTTACTATAAGTCAACAATATACCATTGTCGTATTAACCCTTTGCGGCACAGGACACATTCATTGCTTAAGTGTCGAAATTAATGACTAACACTGGAATTTTAAAACAACTTTATTAAATATGAAAGAGCTATATTTCGCGCATTCAATAAACTGTCGAACTTTTTACCAAAATTCCGGTGCCAGTTTGTCGTTTGGGAATTAAAATTAAGTGGTTTCATAGAATACCACCGCGCCGCAACGGGTTAAGATAATTTTAGCCGCACTTACGTCATTTTAATCCTACACGAGGTGTTCAGTGTCTTAAATGTGACAATGTATTTCATACATGTCAGTACATCTTAAAAAGATAATTTAATTTTTATACACATTTTAATAACTTCATAAAGAATTGAAATACAGTAAATTCAAAGAAGAATGCTAATCATTGAAGAATTAAAATGAACTAACAATTAAAATTAAAAAGCATAACGGTTCACAATTTCCGATACATTATATTTAAGTAATGCGTACTCCAAAATCCATATTTAACCGATTTTTAACTTTGACAATCGATAAAACTACAAGTTAATAATGATGACTGATAGAATAAGTTTGCCCAAATCTTTTTCTTTACAGTTAGTTCCTTTATGATTTTCATCTTCTATGTAGGCCTCTTTTTTATTTATTTATTTATTTATTTCTGAATGGTATAGATAAACGACTAAGATTTAAGTTTGTTTTAGAAACTGACTTCGGATGCTTAAGAAATTTTGTTTTATATATGCTATTTTTTATTTTTTGACGTTGCTTTTTGAATTTCCCTGTTTTGTTTTCCCAATTCTTAAGCATGCATGAAGTATTGACTAAACAGCTTTTCGCTCTTTTGTAGGATTTAAAAGTATTTGTAAAACTGTTTTTAACAAACGGCATTCAAAAGCAGAAACTGATTAATTTCCGCAGACTACGAAAACTCAGAAACACACATAATAACAACGGCGACTTACGTACCTATAGGGTAGTTGAAATCAGCTGATTTACTTTTCATCCGCCAATCAAATGTTGGCGATTTACCTCCAGCCGCACCCATAATCCTCTTAGCTACCAATCACAGCTACCGTTCAGCGATTGTTTGATTTCCAATGGTGTGTTTGTGACATCAAATGAACTGTCCTGATTCATTTAACCCGATCGTCTGACATCAACAAATGTATTTTAGTTTACAGTAGCAGACAACAAACTAGGAAGTTGCCGTTCATGACAGAGACATACCCCTGAATATTGAGACATCGATAGTCATGTAGGTTAAATTTTTATTTCAACATTACTTTTTGTGGAAACTGGTGACGATGAAGTTTTTCGTAAGCAGATTAAAAATTTTACACCGTAAGCATATTTGAAAACAGATACACATTTTTACATTTAGATTGGAAAGCAGGTATTAACACTAGAACCGCGGGAAAATTCATTCAAGTTTTATAAAAATATTTTCCACCGGAATTTTCATTCAAAACTGTTTAACATATATATTGAAATTATTTTTGCCCAGCTTATAGTTAGATAATTTTATAAAGAGTTTTCTGGTTCAAATCAACTTTTCTGATTATGACACGGGTCAAAATGACCCGTCACCGCGGTTCTAGTGTTAAAGTTCTACGTACATTCCAAATACGTTTTTCTTTTGAAGCTTTTTTTTAATTATTATTAAAATGAAAAAGCAATTCAAACAGTTTTACCTACAAGCTTTGAAGCATTCAATGTAGGCAGCTTTCGTCACACGGAACACATGAAACTCAGTTCTTTCCAAACTTTGATTAATGTTTGTGGAATCATTCTTGCAACAGCTGTAATGATCTGCTTGATGCAGAGGCACATACACACGATTCTTTATGATCCCTACAGTTGAAAAATCACATGCCGTCAGATCGGGTGACGTCTGGACAAAAAATCTTTGCTAATCAACGTTTGGAAAGAACTGAGTTACAACTTGATGTGCACCTAGTGACGAAAGGTGCTCATAACGAATCTTGTAGGTAAAACTGTATGCGTTGTTTTTTAAATTTTATCTATTAATTATAATTTTAAGTTTTATGTAATAAATACTACCCAGCGAAAACAATTTCTTTATAATGTTGTTTGGTTAAAGTTATTTCTTACATAATAGTGTTATTTTATGACTATCTTCTGTTCATTTAAATCTGTAAAATATGTAAATAAAAAATTACAACCATATCTGTATATTATTATAAAGAACAAAAAGGAAAAAAAAAATAAAAATAAAGTAAAAATGAAAAAAAAAAGGTTTTTATACAGTGATAACAGTATTATTAAGAAGAGGAAGGGGAAATCCAGGAATGATAACGCATGATATAGAATGTTTGGGAGAGTTTCTGAAATTGCCAAAATTTATAACCTTTTACGTTTAATACCTGTAATCGGCTTCATCAGTATGAATGACTAGAATATCAACATGATACTATTATGCGAGAAAAATGCATATTGACCAGAATGTTTAAAATGCCAAAATAACAAAATATTTACAAACACATAAAAAGCTATAGAGAAATTGTATACATGATAACGTTCGCTTATTTTGGCGCATTGCGCACCCTGCCCGATTGGCAATATGGCCAATTGACCAATGTCCTTGATAACAATGTATTTTTGCAGATATAAACAGGAAAAATTATAAATATTTTAGCAAGTCGTGACCTTAGATTTGTTGTAACTGAAAAAAGAGTAACTGATTTTAACGAAATTCTTTTTGCCTGAAAAGTACATACTTTGAGCATTATTCTGTAATGTTTGTTTCTTGTAAATATAAACTTACTACATCAATAATTCTTTTCAAAAATATTTTTGTTTATTTTTCTATGCTAAAATTTGTGTAAAGATGTAAAAAAATACATAATGGGAACTGATATATTTCTCAATACTTGATTTCATTTTTTAAAATTTTTGTACTTTGTAAAAAAAAAAAAAAAAAAAAAAAAAAAAAAAAAAAAAACAATTTTTAAAAATAATAGCGTCCGCGCATACGTCCTTCATTATCTCAAAGACAATTCAAGGTTAGGGGATAAAAACACTCTATATTGTACTCTCATGGGAAGTCTTATCACCTCACGTCTTATTTCAAATGTCGAACGTTAAGACCATTTCGCTATGTTTATTCGGCTAGACCTTTTCAGGCGTATAAATAAAAAACATGTCAAATAGTTCTTAATCTAATAGTGGCACTCAAGGTTGCCAATCTGGCCTCCATTTGATTTCAAAAAATCCAAATCCCTGCCACAAATTAAAAATATTTTATTTTCATTTATTAAAAAATAGAAATTTTGTGATTACATAAATAACAGATTCTTCTTTCAAAATTTCCGGGATGAATTTGAAATTTCGAATTAAAAATGGAGCTCAATCTGGCAACCCTTGGTGGCACTTAATTTTCCCTATTTATCTCTGCATTTTGCGCATTGCCAATATAACAATAATGTTTAACCCTTTGCGGGGAAGGACATATTCATTGCTTAAGTATTGAAATTAATGACTGACACCGGAATTCGTAAACAACTTTATTTATAAATAATAAAAAGCACTATATTTCACGTATTCAATAAACGGTAATTTTTTAGAAGAAATTCCGGTACCAATGTGGCGTTTAGGAATTAAAATTAAGTGGTATATCTATGAAACCACCGCGCCGCAAGGGTTAAATGCTATAGTATTATTGTTATTATTATTTTCGTGTAATCTGTTGCAGTTACATAGCAGTCACCCTACAATCTGAACAATAAGCTAAATTACTTCACAGTAAAGGTTTTTTAACCGTTTAAAAAATGGTTGTTTTTGTGAGTCGGGAATAGATATATCTGGGACACATGTGAATCCTTGTGTTGTCCGCATTTTTGGAATATTTTACTGCCACAATTACAAAAAAGTATTAAACACTACAAGAAAAAAAATTAATAGTTCAAAAACAAATTGTGATAGAGCTTTCAAATAAATTGCATTTGAATGTGCATTTTATTCCCTATACGACGGTGTAAAAATTAAAATGTGCGATGTTTAGAAGTTTAAAAATGTGCAGTACCGAAAATTGTAAAATTGAAATTTCATTTAAAATTTGAAGGTTCTGCTATTCGAAGATGGATGTATGCGTAGCGGAGAAATATGTTTGTCCTTTATAATATAGATAAGGTATAGATAAGAAGACGAATGAAATCAGAAAGGAAGATGCACTCTTATCTCTTTACTTTTTTTTTTATAATAAATCCTTTAGGAGAAAAATGAGTGCATAAGTGATAATCTCTTCAAAATGTTTCACTTTTTTTTTCATTTTTACTATATAATAAACATGCATTGTTTAAAAAAAGGTCAAGTATTTTCCAGCGGCGTGCGAATGGGGGGGGGGGGGGCAAAGGAGGCGGTCGCCCCGGGCGCAGAAATTTAGGGGGCGCCAAAATTTATGCTACAAATGTCCTTTTTGGCCTGTCACAAGAAAAAGTTGGGGAGAAGAGGCGCCAAATTGAAACTTTGCCCCGGGCGCAGTTTTCTCCTCGCATGTCCATGTCTCTTTCTCTCTCTTTTATTTTATGCATTTAACATATTCCAAATGGTTGTTATAATTTGTTAAATTACATTTTTATTCTCTACCGTGGTTTAATAAAAGTTTCCAATTACTGAAACAAAAGTCTATTAAAGACTCAGGTAAAACGAACCACTTTGAAAGCAATAAAAAAACATCCTTGAAACATAATGGAGTGAGAAATGCATTTCGCTTTACTGAATCACTTTAAAGTCTGTAATAAAGCGTTCGAGAAACACTTCCAGAAACATTACAAAGAAACTTTCTTCACAAATATTTCTTAACTGGCATTTGCGAACATTCCAACCAGTAATCATTTCCTGTTTAATGTACCGCAAACACATAATACTAGGCGAAAACTTATCAGCTTCCAGAATTAACGTAGCGAGAAATATGTGTGTCTAATTTGGTTAAAAACTTGTTTTTATTAATGGGTTGTTCAAATAAGCAAATGAAGTTGTATAGGTAAATATTAAACATTCTGAAAAGTACTCTAATGTTCCGAATGCAAGATACTAATAATTCATTTTAGTATTATTTTTGTTATGCATAACTTGAAAAAAATTAAAATGTGAATAGTTTTTCCAAACAAAATGGAAAAAATTATGTAAATTGCAGGTGTACATTTAATGAAACTAATATTCTTACTGGTAACAATAACAATAACGATAATAATAATATTTTGAAGGAATACATAGCTTTTTTTTCCTAGTGTCGTTTAACCCTTTAACGTTCATTGGTTTCGCCACGAAACCACAAAATTTTAATTCCGATATGCAACACTGACACCGGTATTTTTATCTAAAAATATCCCTTTTATTATGTATGTGAAAAATCACGTTTTCTTATTTAGAAATATATTTGTTCTTAATTACCGGTGTCATTCATTTATTTCGACATCTTAGCAATGAAAATGCTTTGATCGTTAAAGGGTTAACTCCTTAATTGGTTTGCCCGAACGCCGTTCGGGCAAGACGAATTTCCTTATTTCCTCATTTAAAAGCTTTTTGACACCACTATTACTTTTAAGAAAATTTTCATATTATTAAAAGGCGGAAATATTTGGACTTAATTTTACGAATATTTTATTTAAATAATAGTGGTGTGAGTCCACTATTTTCAATTTATTGAACGGAAAAGAATTAACCAGTTAAGGGGTTAACGAAATTTTGCAATTACTCAAACAAAAGTCTATTAAAGACTCAGGTAAAACAGAACCACTTTACAAGCCGTAAAAGAACACCTTTGAAAGATAATGGAGTGAAAAATGCATCTCGCTTTAATGAATAATTTTTGAGTCTGTAATAAAGCGTTCGAGAAACATTTCCAAAAACATTACAAAGAAACTTTCTTCACAAATATTTCGTAACTGGCATTTGCGAACATTCCAACCAGTAATCGTTTTCTGTTTGACGTGCCGCAAATACATAATATTAGGCGAAAAACTATCAGCTTCCAGTATTAATGTAGCGAAAAATATGTCTGTCTAATTTGGTTAAAAACTTGTTTTTATTAATGTGTTAACTAATGTTTGTTTTTTAATGTTCAAATAAGCAAATGAAGTTTTATTAGTAAATATTAAGCATCATGAAAAGTACTCAAATGTTCCGAATGCAAGAGACTAATAATTCATTTTAGTGTTATTTTTGTTATGCATAACGTGAAAAAAAAATTAAAATGTGAAGAATTTTTCCATACAAAGTTGAAAAAATTATTTAAATTGCAGGTGTAAATTTAATAAAACAAATATTATTGCTGGTAACAATAACGATAATAATAATAATAATTTTAAAGGAATACGTAACCTTTTCTTTTTAGTGTGGTTTAACGAAAATTTACAATCACTCAAACAAAAGCCTATTAAAGACTCAGGTAACACAGAACCACTTTATAAGCAATAAAAATAACACTCTTAAAACATAATGGAGCGAAAAATGCATCTTGCTTTACTGAATCACTTTAAAGTCTGTAATAAAGCGTTCGAGAAACATTTCCAAAAGCATTACAAAGAAACTTTCTTCAAAAATGTTTCTTAAATGACATTTTCAAACATTTCAACCAGTTATCGCTTTCTGTTTAACGTACCGCAAACACATAATGCTAGGCGAAAAACCATCAGCTTCTAGAATTAACGCAGCGAGAAATATATCTGTCTAATTAGGTTAAAAACTTGTTTTTATTAATGGGTTGTAGAAATAAGCAAATGAAGTTTTATTGGTAAATATTAAACATTCTAGAAAGTACAGTAATGTTCCGAATGCAAGAGACCAATAATTTATTTTATTATTATTTTTTTCATGCATAACGTTAAAATAATTAAAATCTGAAGAACTTTTCCAACGAAAATTGAAAAAAGTATGTAAACTGCAGGTGTACATTATGTAAAACAAACATTATTACTGGTAACAATAACAATAACCATCAGAATAATAATATATTTAAAGAAATAGATAACCCTAATAGCATGCATGGTCACAGTGACATCACTGTGAGTCACTTTGGTCACATCACATCTGTGACCAAAATGCCACCACTCAGTGACGTCACATTGTGAATGAGATGCGACTTTCTTAAAAATCTTTATAAATTTATAAATATCCTTCAAAACATGTTATTTACTTTTAAAAACATGTTTCTGGCAATTTATAGATCGTTACTTTTGTCACAGTTTCGTCACAATGTTAATGTCAAATTAGTCACAAACGACACATTTTTCACAAATTTGTCACATTGTGACCACTTTCTGAAACGTCACAAAGGAGCTCTAAAACGGCCATAACGACTTTACATTTTAGTCACTGTGACTTCACATCGACGTCACGTGACGTCACATCGACAATTGATGGTTACAAAGTCACAATGTGACTTCACAACGACGTTGTAGTGACGTCACCATGCTTTACGGGAATCTCTTTTATTCTATTGTAGTTTCACAAAAGTTTCTAATTACTCGAACAAAAATCTATTAAAGACTCAGGTAAAACAGAACCACTTTACAAGCAATAAAAAAAAGCCTTGAAACATAACGGAGTGAAAAAGGGATCTCGCTTTACTGAATCAATTTAAAGTCTAATAAAGCGTTCGAGAATCATTTCCAAAAACATTAGAAAGGAACTTTCTTCACAAATATTTCTTAACTGCATTTTCATTCGACATTTTCAAACATTGCAACCAGTAATTGTTTTCTGCCTAACGTACCGCGAACACATAATACTAGGCGAAAACCCACCAGCTTCCAGAGTTAACGTAGCGAGAAATATTTCTGCCTAATTTGGTTAAAACTTGTTTTTATTAATGTGCTGTTCAAATAAGCAATTGAAATCTTATTAGTAAATATGAAGCATTCTGAAGAGTACAGTAATGTTCCGAATGCAACAGACCAATAATTTATTTTATTATTATTTTTGTTATGCATAACGTGAAAGAAATTAAAATGTGAAGAATTTTTCCAAACATAATGGGAAAAATTATGTAAATTGCAGATGTACATTTAATAAAACAAATATTATTACTGGTAACAATAAGAATAATGATAATAATAATAATATTTTTAAAGGAATACATAACATTTTTTTTCTATCGTGGTTTAACGAAAATTTCCAATTACTCAAAAAACGTCTATTAAAAACTTAGGCAAAACAGAACCATTTTACAGGCTATAAAAATACATCCTTGAAGCATAATAGAGTAAAAAATATATCTCACTTTACTGAATCATTTTGAAGTCTGCAATAAAGCTTTCGAGAAACATTTCTAAAACCATTACAAGGAAATTTCTTCACAAATATGTCTTAACTGGCATTTGCGAACATTTCAACCAGTAATCGTTTTCTCTTTAACGTACACAACCGTACGTAACACTCTAACACAAACACATAATACAAGGCGAAAAACTTAAGATTAGAGAAATTAGGATTAGAGATAAGGCGAAAGATTTAAGATTAAATGGTTTCATATCCATATCACCGGACCTCAATGGGTTAATGGTGGGCGATATTTTGTTAAAAGAATATTGAAAAAACTCAGACAAATATCCGCACATTAAACAGATTTTTTTATAAATAATAATAATTAATACTGTTATAATTGTTCCAAATTTATTATTTTTTGAAGCGGATAAATATATTTTTATGTAAATATATACCTTAATAATAATAATAAGTATTCTTCTTCTTCTTCTTCTTATTATTATTATTATTATTATTATTATTATTATTATTATTATTATTATTACTATTACTATTATTATTAGTATTAGTATTATTTGAAATTAATAATTTAGCTTTTTATTGAAATTTAGTTTTCACACTCAGTGCTAATTTCATAATGTTTGCAGGTAAAAATAGTTCTCTGAAAATTTTGAATCATTAGATAAGAATGAAGTCTGAAAACCTAGAAAACAAATTTCCCCAAAATAAGGTGTTTCTTTCATTTAATAAACTTATCCTATTTATTCTTGCATTCTGCTATTGTTTGCATAACAATTATATTTAAGAACCAAAATTAAGTCAAAAGAGGCATGTATTTTATTATTAATGAGCCATTAACGCAACATTAGCCAAAAGCTGAACTATTACAGCATCAATCTTAATATTAGGGATGAGATTTCCGCTTTTTTGCGCACCAGTATAATTTTAAAGAAAATGTTGGTCTGTTAAATCGCAAAAATGTTCCGATTAAATAATGTAACATTTTCTCTACAATTTTACTGGTGTTAAAAAAAGCGGAAATCTCATCCCTGCTTAATATACTGCGGTTTATATAAACTTTTGCTAGCTAGCGAAAAATAAAAAAATAAAAAGACAGAGAGAGAAAAGAAAAAAAAAGAAAAAAAAGAAAAGAAAGCCATTAAAGATAAATTCCAGGTTAAACTCGAAAACAAAAGACAAATTCACGCTACATAACGGAATGAAAAATGTTATTGCTCTATTGAATCATTTTAAAATGCTTAATATAGCGTTTAAAGAACTGCATTCCAAAATAATTTTTTAAAAAATTTCTTGACAAACATTTCTTGAGTGGAACTAGTGAACTTTCTATTAAGTAAAAATCTTCTGCCTAACCAACCGCAAAACAAAATAGCAATGAACAACTACGAGCTTTCAGATTTAACGTGGCCAGAAATATTTCTGTCTATTTCGGTAAAGTAATTGTTTTTACGCATGCGTTGTTCAGTTAAACATAAAAAGTTTTATTTAAGAATGCTGAAGGGAATTCTAATTTAATGAAACTGATGAATTATGATACGATTCTTTTCGTAAAAAAAAAAATTATTGAATAAGTTATGGATGATATACTGTGTAAGGTAAAAAAAAGGTCAAAAGTTGTCAAAAAATTCTAAATTTTAAATTAAAATTCCCATTTTAACTCTGATATTCAAAATTAAAGTTGTACGCGTTAAGTTTGCTTCCCTGTCGGACATTCGTAGCTTAGTAAATTAAGCTTAACTTACTAAATTAGTTTTAAGTCTCACTTTTGAATCAATTTAAAGATCGAAACTGATGATGATAGTGAAACTATACGTTATTTGTGGTTTGTGATGCACGAGGCAAGGTTGTCCGTTTGGTCACCATTTTGATGCGAATATTTGAAGCTTAAACCGCAATATTTACTTTATGAAATAATGAAAATTTTTTTTCATTAATCATGGAAACATTTTTACATTTATTTTCTCGTATTTGAAATTTCTGAATAGAAAAGGATTACAAATTGAAAACCTTTCACCCAAGTTTCGTTTAAGCCTTGTTTCATAAAAACATTCGACATCAATCAAAAGCTAATTAATTAACCCTCATGTGGAGTTTATTTCGAACGTACATTATTTCAAATATGCCGAGCTTCCAAGTTGCATACCAATAATTTTATTCTGAAAATGTTCTATTATTTAATTGGAACATTTGATCAAATTAACGGAACAACGATTTCTCTAAAATAATAGCAGTATGTAAAAAGCCTCAGACTAACAATTCTGAATATAGCTTTCTGGTTGAAATAGAACCGAACATCTTAATAGGGTTAACTATTGGGTCGTTTCGAAAGTCGTGATCATTTGGAAAAATCAATTCTTTTATAAATCAAACTTTTGTGGAATATATACATATTTGCATCAGATAAGTATTTTAAGCATAGAAATTAACAGTATGAATGATATTTGTGAAAGCTTTGTAATCGCAACATTTTTAAAATGCCACAAATTTACTGTTATATTGCCTGTTCGCTAATTTAAAAAATGTATGTGATATTTCTTCTGAGCTGTGCAAAAAAAATTGTCTCTCTACTGAAGAAAATTTTAAAATGATACCGTTGAGTGTAATTTTTGCATTTTGAATCTCTGAAGAAATGAATTTAACGAAAGTTTGAAAAGATCACTTTCGAAACAAATTTTCGCGTCTAAACAAACAAGCAACTAGAACAACAAAAAATACGTATAATCAGAAAACATTTATTATAGTCCAAGAGCCGAACGCACAAAACCCTAAGTCATCGAGCAGAAGAAAAATTCCTGTATTTTATGAAAGAGTAGTAATAGAGGAATCTAATGAGCCATGTCTGCCGCAAGCGAAGTGGTGCACAAGCCAAAAATGAATACCAGGAGTGGTTGACTCGTAGACTTAGCATTATGTTTTCCTGCACCCAAATTTCCGTGTTTTCGTACTTTTAATTGTACGGCAAATACTATGCTAAGTCTACGTGTCAAGCACTAGATGTATTAATTTTTGGCTTATGAATCACTTCGACTCCGGTAGCAACGGATCATTAGATTCCTCTATTAGTACTCTTCCATAAAATAAAGGAATTATCCTTGTGCTCGATCAGTTAGGGTTTTGTGCGGTCGGCTCTTGGACTATTAAATTACTGGACTCGATGCTTTAACTCCTTAACGGTCAAATTAAATTACTGTTTAAAAATTCAAATTGATTATTGCCACCACTTTAAAAAAATTAATCTTATTTAATACCAAATAAAATAATACCAGAATAAAATCAATTTCACTATTTTATAAAACTGGTGGGAATCAAATAATTCTAAATACAAGCTGTGAAGCTTGTAGCCCGAGAATGTCTCGGGCACGACAATTAAGAGGTTAATAATTTTAAAACTGATATTCTTATCATACTTTGAATAAAACATCGCCTCTCTGTTTTTCCTTGTTTCCTATAAACTGCTCGAGTACGCCCACATATGATATGTACCTGGTTTAAAGTACGTTCGTTACGACGTCAACGTAAGCAGCATACATGATTTCCGGTATTTATTTTTTTATTCAGGCGTTTCTAATTCTCACCAGTAAGTTTTAATAATTATTTTTGCTTTTAAACAGGCGTCGGAACAGATAGGTTTAATCTTATTGTTCTTACCAATATCATTTATCTTCATGATACTTTTTGTTGCATACCTTATAAAAAAAAGTCTCTTAAAGTTCATTAATAATGTCCTGTAGTGAGAGGAATAAAATTTGACCCACTTGCCCTAATTTTGTATAAAATGTCAGTACTTCAAAATAAAATTAGAGAAGATTGCTATTCAAATTTTTCTGGCGTAAATTCAATATTTCTAAATAAAAAATCGGACAAATGCGGCTCTGGAAGCCGCTAGCTGTTTTCGACGATATACTGAAGGGGTTAATACCATTCCCTGGACAAGAAATAATGAAATAATAAATCGAAATCACAGTCATACTGGTACTACTGTCGGTACTTGCCATGAAAGCCAAGTAAAACATTATTATTATTATTATTATTATTATTATTATTATTATTATTATTATTATTTAAAAAAATTGACATTTCATGAGATTTGAATAAATTAATAAAAAATAATTGCGGTAAATGTAATGTTGAGAGATACGTAATAATGCAATTTTTTTCAATATTTCAACTGTTTCGAAGTGTGAAGGCTTGAATATAATTTTACTTTGCTATCATCTGCAAATACATGTATTATACTCAGTGGTGGTTTAGTTCCTGGGGCATTGAATGCATAGCTGCCTAAATTTATTCTTCCATTACCAATTATTTTTATAAGCATTTCTTTATGTTATTTATCAGCAAAATACGTGTGCCTTCAGACAAGAAAATTAAAAAATAATTATAATGGCAATAAATAATAAAATTTCCAGCCATGAATGTAGTGTACCCCCCCAAAAAGTCATTCAGCAGTCGCAGAAACATATATCTTATAGTCCAAGAGCTGACCGCATAAAACCCTAAGTCATAGAGCCCAAGAAATATTTCTTTATTTTATTAGTAATTGAGTAATCTAATGATCCATATCTGCCGGAAGCGAAATGGTGCATAAGCCGAGAATTAAACTAGAAAGAAGGCGATTTTTACTCAAGTTTTATAAAAATATTTAATGCCAGTTACTTTATTTAAAACTGTTTAAGTTATTTAATTAACTCTGTTTTCCTTTGTATGTTTTTAATTTATTTTATAAAGAAATTTCTGGTTCTAACAAAATTATATTCATTCGGTCGGGGCCAAAATGGCCCCTCGCCGTGCATTCTAGTGTTAATACACCTAGAGGTTGATACGTAGGCTTAACATTATTTTTCCTGTGCCCAGTTTTCCATCTTTTCATACTTTTGATTGTATGGAACGTTGTACACAATGCTAAGCCTACGAGTCAACCACTAGTGATATTAACTTTTGACCTATGCAACACTTCGCTTCCGACAGACATGGATCATTAGATTCCCCTATTACTACTCTTCCATAAAATAAAGGAATTTTCCTTGTGCTCGATGACTTAGGGTTTTGTGCGGTCGACTCTTGAGTTGTAATAGAAATTACGCAGATTAGACGTATAGAATCTATTAATTCTTCAACAATTTTAAATCTAGAACTGCCGAGATTTTTACTCAAGTTTTATGGAAAATCTTCTACACCAGAATTTTTATATAAAGCTATGTGAATTATTAGTTGCTGGATAATGTACTTTGTTTATCTTTGAACATTGAATTGACAGTGCTTTGAAGCCTATAGCTACAATGGCTATAGCCTCGATTGATTCATAATACACAGAAACAGAGACAATACAGAACACTTTTTATTACAGATATCCATTACATATATTTATTACACTTATAAGGGACAACACACCATCCATGCCCGAACCCGGATTCGAACCGGGGACCCGCGGTGTGGCAGAAGCCGCCGCTACCAACCACGCCACTGGGTCGGCAATATTTTGTTTATTCTAAATAATTCCTGGTTAAAATAAATATTTTGAATCCATCTGTTTGGAGGGGGAAGTTAAACTACGGTAACCCTTTCCGGAGCAGTGTGTCCAGGCCGGGCACACCTAATTTTAATTCCAAACTTGGAATCGGCACCAAAAATTTTTTAAAGAAATTTCGCTTTTACAATGAAAGCGTTTATTTAAGAATTCCTAATTTCAACAAAAGTCGTTTTTAAATTCCGGTGTCAATCAATAATTTCTTCTTTTATGAGCAGAATTTGCCTGCGCCGGACTCAAATTCGCAAACACTCAACGTCCCAGCGCGCTTGACGCCAACTCCTCTAGCCAAGGGCTTTGGCGAAAAATTGAACTTCGACGTGCATACTTGAATACTGCTAGTATCGTACTTTGAAATTTGCATTGTAAATATTTATATCCACTTTATATGAATATTTTAAATGCGCATACAGAATTCAAAGATATCTTTTTTTTTCTGTAGCAGATTAATTCAGTCTACACAACTTGTGCTATTGATTACACTAGTTGAATACTGATGCTGTTACAATAGGATTACCGTTAAAAAGCTAGGATGACGCTGGAAAATTTAAAATGCATGGTTTTAGCGTTAAGAAGGTATAATAGTTGAAACAATAAGCCGCATAGTTAATCAAGATGAATCAACGTAATTCAAAAATATTTACAAGCTTGGTTTATCTTTTTTTTTTCCAGACTTACTTTAGAACTTCAGACTTGCACGCACATTTTCATTTTCTGCCGAAAGCGCTTGGCTATAGAGGTTGGCGTGAAGAGCGCTGGGACGTTGAGTGTTTGCGAATTAGCGCGCCGAACAGGGTTAATTTTCTGGTGGGAATTAGAATATACAAATTAAAATGTCTCAAAATTCTCGGGCATTTTGGGATGTATAGGGATAAGCAAATGATTTTGTCCAAAATATTTCTGTTTGAAAATTCGCAAGGAATTCTATTTACATTTTCGCTATCTTAATATATAAAAGAATAATAATTAAAATTAATGCACTCAATTAATTTTCTTTTCATACAAGTAATAAAAATAATACCGTTTACACAATGAAATGTTCAGAAAACAGTTTAATTATTTCGTATTCGGAGGGATTTGAAAATAATTATTCCTCTTCAACTTATTTCCCCTTTAATTAATCATAACGTCTTTAATTAAATCGTCGATTTAAGAAAACGTAGGATCTTTGTCAGAAATTTCTGTTCCAAAATCCATTTCAACATATGAACAATTTCCTTTTATCTAAATAATTGATTTTTTTTATCTTATTAATTTCTGATGATATATAATCCAGGCAATTAGTTTTTTTCACTAATTATAAATCTCATTTAGGAAATAATTAATCAATAGCGTAATTTTTTTCATTACATATCTTTTTTCGTGAGGTTAAACAAAGTTGGATGTTTTTCTTTTTGAATAGACTTTTCGTATGAATTAATGTTTGTTTGATATGAATTAATTGTTTTGGTAAGTATTGCTTTTTAAGGAAGAGGAATGTGGTTTTTTTTTCTACTTTGTTCCAATACATGAAATATCCAAATTGATTCCGAAATGTCACAATGACACCAGAATTCTGGATTAAATATTTTCCCTGTATTGTGTAAGGGGGAAAAACTTTTTTTCCTATTTTCAAATAAATTTGTATTTAAATTCCGGTGCCAGTCGGTCATTTCAATATTTTCACAATCCATTTGTTCTGAACCGGAAAGGGTTAACTCCTTCTTGACGAACCTTTCTACGGAATTTTTAAGGTTTTTCCACCGGTTTTCTAAATCAGAAATTTACACCTTATTAAGTCGAGAAAATGCTCCTATTAAATAAAGCAAAATTTTCAGTAAAATTATACTGGTGGGGGTAAATAGGGATTCTTAAGCCTTTTTTGCGGTCCACCAGTGGTACGCGCTGGCGTGAACGTGTTAACCCTTTCCGGCACGGGCAAAATCTGTACTAAAATGAGAAATTATCGACTGACACCGGAATTCACAAACGAATTTTTTAAATATTTAGAATTCCTTAATTTAAGCCTTTATTGTAAAAGCAAAATTTTGCTAAAATATTACTGGTGCCGTTTGCAAGTTTGGAATTAAAATTAGATATCCCAGACCGGGCACATTGTGCTAGAATGAGTTAAAACCGCTTGACTGCCGCGAACGGGTTTTTTTCCGTTCACGAAGCTGTAGGCTTCAGTGCAACATAAGCAATATTTAAACTAATATAATTCTACCAAAAAAAAAAAAAAATGAAAAAAAGAAAAAGAAAAAAACAGTTTTAAAAAATTAAGTTAGTATTAATGGTCTCAAAATTAGGTAATAAAATATTTTGTATCAGGTTGGGAAAAAAAATCTTTTTTTAATATTTTTAATAAATTACAGGAAAAACACCATTACAATTTTGCCCTTTTGCTCGGCGGTCAGGGGGTCGAGCGGGGTAGGAAAACTAACCCTTTTAACCCTTTCCGGTGCAGGCAAATTCTGCTCATAAAATAAGAAATTATTGATTGACACCGGAATTTAAAAACGACTTTTTTAGGAATAACAAATTCCCAAATTCTCGCTTCGATTGTAAAAGCGAAATTTCTTTAAAATATTCTTGGTGCCGATTGCAAGTTTGGAAATAAAAGAAAAAAAATAAGTTGCCGGAGTGGTAGCACTGCGCCCGAAAAAATAGCAATATTTGCTTTCCTTAATGACAGACATTCCGTAGTTAAATTAACCGAAATTAGCGATTGAATTTTTCTGGTGTAAAGCCAAATTTTCTGAACTACATAATCTTTAGAACGTGTTTTATCATGGAAATTAATGAGTTAACCCCTTGGGGAAGAGCGACACCTATACGTGTCGCAAAAAGCTTAAAAAACCTCATTTATCCCCATCAGTAAAATTATACTGTAAAATTTGCCTTGTTTAATCTAGAGCCTCTAGTTTAAGCGAAGCATTTTCTCGATTCAATAAGACAAATATTTCTGTATTTAAAAACCGGTGACAAAACATTAAACATTTCGTGAAAGGTTCCCGTCGCGAAGGGGGTTAACCTCTTCGCTACTGGCGATTATTACAGTATTTTTAATTATTACTGAATTATTTCTTCTCTCGTTTGACTTCAAAGCGAGATTTTTGTTTTATTATCATTAGCTCGAATCTTAGAATTCGAAACATATTATTCTTATATCAAAATTTCATTTATATTTGAGTATCATTAATAAAATGGGACAAAACTGATGTACCCATTTGGATACTCAGGGACTGAAGAGGTTAATTCAGAGTAGTATGTATGAAAAACAAGCCGTTTGTTGTGCTACAAAAAAAAAAAAAAAAAAAAAAAAACGAGTAATCAAAAAATTTCGTTCTTGATTAATTATTTCCTAAATGAGACTTATAATTAGTGCAAAAAACTGATTGACTGGATTATATATCATCAGAAATTAATAAGATAAAAATATCAATGTATTAGACAAAAGGGAATAGTTCATATGTTGAAATGGATTTTAGAACAAAATTTTCTGACAAAGATACTAGGTTTCTTGAATCGATCATTTAATTAAAGACGTTAGGACTAATTAAAGGGGAGATAAGTTGAATAAGAATAATTATTTTCAAATCCTTTCAAGTACAAAGTAATTAAAATGTTTTCTAAATATTTGTTCTGTAAACGGTAACATTTTTATTACTTGTATGAAAGAAAAATTAAGTGCAATCATTAATTTTAATTATTATTCGTTGTATTATTAAGTATTATTCATTATTAATTATTATTAAGTATTATATTGGGCCAGCGAATTATAAATAGGATTCGTTACTGATCTCAAAGAATTATATATTTATAGAACTGGATCATTTACTTAACCCTTTCCGGCACACTGCGCCCAGTCCAGGATACCTAATTTTAACTCCAAGCATGCAAATGGGACAGATGATATTTTAATCATTTAACGTTCATTGGTTTCTCTACGAAACCAAAAAATTTTAATTCCGATATGCAACATCGACACCGGAATTTTAAATGGAAAAAATCCATTTTATTATGCATGTGGAAAATCACGCTTTTCATATTTGTAAATATATTTGTTCGTATTTACCGGCGACATTCATTTATTTCAGCATCATAGTAATAAAAATACTTTGTCCGTTTAAGGGTTAACAAAATTTTACTTTTACAATGAAAGCGTAAATTAAGGGATTCTTTATTTCTAAAAGAGTCGTTTGTAAATTCCGGTGACAACCGATAATTTCTCATTAACCTAACAGAATTTGCCCGTGCCGGAAAGGGTTAATTCAGCGAAGTATGTATAAAAAGCAAGCCGTTTGCTCTATTGTAAAGAAAAAAAAAAAAAAAGTAATGAAAATACAGTCGAGTCTCTCTATAACGAAACTTCATACATCGAATTTCTCTATATAACGAATATTTAGTAGGAACAGTTCCCTTTTCGCATGATTACATTAAAAACAGTCTCTATGTAGCGAAATATCTATCTCCATATAACGAATTTTTTCATAAATTGGTCTTGATTTATTCAATTTTAAAAAGCCTCGAAATCATATGGAATCAATTTTCCATTACTTATATTTGATTTATCGTCAGTGCTGAGTTTTTTTTTTATTATTATTACTTCTCTCCTTGTTCTTTAAATCCAACGAATTCATCCCACCTCCCACACACCATTCCACATCCTTCTCAAAACAGTGTCAATTGGATTGATACACATGTAAGAGAGGAATTAATGAGAGGCACATAAGAGAGGCCTTCAAATGGAGGGAAATGTTAACTACAATTTTTTATTCCTTGCTAAAATTTGAGCTTTTTTTTTTGAGAGCGTAACAACTTTAAAATCAAAACAACAACAAATTACAGATTTCTTCGTCTGAAATTAATGCAAGTCTTCCTTATTTGATTTTCATTAAGCTTTCAAATAAATGTCTGTTCTCTTTTTTGAAACGGCTTAAATAATTAAGAAATAAAATGTTAGGTTAATATTTGCTTTTAAACATTTCAAATTCTTAATTCAAAAGATCAAATATAATATTTGTTCAAATTTTACACATTAAATACGATTTTTAACACCATTCTCTATACATCGAATTTCTCTATATAACGAATTTTTTTACTGGAACGGTGGATTTCGTTATATAGAGACTCGACTGTATTACGTTATTGGTTAATTATTTCCTGGATGAGACGTAATTTTTGCAAAAAAACTAATTGATTGGATTGTATATCATCAGAAATTAAAAAAGTAAAAAACTATCAATGAATTAGACAAAAAGAAATGCTTCATACATTGAAATGGATTTTGGAACAGAAATTTCTGACAAAAATGCTAGTTTTCTTAAATCAACGATTTAATTAAAGACGTTATGACTAATTAAAGGAGAAATAAGTAGAAAAGGAATAATTATTTTCAAATCCTTCCAATTAAAATGTTTTCTAAATATTTCATTGTGTAAATGGTACTTTTTTTATTATTTGTATGAAAGAAAAATTAATTGAGAGCATTAATTTTAATTATTATTATTTTATATATTAGGATAGCAAAAATGTAAGGAGGATCTCTTCCGAATTTTCAAACAGAAATATATTTATTGAACAGGATCATTACTTAATTGAAAGAAGTATGTAAATAAAACTAGTGGTTTCAAATTGCACTGTAAAAGAAAAAAAAATCCTTTGGATAAAATAAGGAAAATATTGTTGAAGCAAAAGTGTTGTTTTTTATTTATTTATATTGTTTATTCAGAAAACATTTGTTTTAGTAATGGAGTTATGAACAAACAGGTGGATATACAGGATGTACACCAGCGAATAAGTCCCTGATTTCAAAATTAGATTTCTCAAAAATAATTATGCGGTAGTTTATTTATTGGATAAGCTGTAATAATGTTATACAGAAGTTTCCAACTTTGAATATTTTGAAAAGATTGAGTTCTGATTGCAAATAATGCTTGATTTGACATTTTTCTTGTTTTAAATTGCTTGCAGAGAACGCGTTTTTTTTTCTTTGTGCGTACTATGCTTTTTTTTTTTTTTTTTTTTTTTTTTTTTTTTTTTTTTTTTACGCGTACAGTGCCATATTTTAACGATTTTTGGAAGTAAATTTTTGGAATTTCAAAATACTAAACTTTGTTATCAGAACACAATCTTTTCAAGACATTCAAAGTTCGAAATTCCCTCATCTACAAAGAATTTTTTATCCAAACAATATACATTAATTCATATCAAAAGTCTATTCAAAATCAAAAACATCCAACAATATTTAACCTCACAAAAAAAGATATGTAATGAAAAAAATACGTTATTGATTAATTATTTCCAAAATGAGATTTATAATTAGTGCAAAAAACCAATTGACTGGATTATATATCATCAAAAATCCATAAGATAAAAAAAATCAATGAACTAGACAAAAGGGAATTGCTCATATTTAAAAAAAAATTTTGGAATAGAAATTTCTGACAAAGATATTAGGTTTCTTAAATCGATGATTTAATTAAAGACGTTATGATTAATTAAAGAGGAAATAAGTTGAAAAGGAATAATTTTCAAATCATTCCAAGTACGAATTAATTAAAATGTTTTCTAAATAATTCATTGTGTAAATGGTATTATTTTTAGTACTTGTATGAAAGGAAAATTAATTGAGAGCATTATTTTTAATTATTATTCTTCTACATATTACAATAGCAAAAAATGTAAATGGGATTTCTTGCGAATTTTCAAACAGAAATATATTTATTGAACCGGATCATTTACTTTATTCAGAGAAGTATGTAAGTAAAACTAGTGGTTTCAATTTGCACTATAAAAGAAAAAATAAATCCTTGGGTAAAAAATGGAAAATATAGTTAAAACAAAAGTTTTTTGTTTGTTTGTTTGTTTATTCACAATACATTTGTTTTGGTAATGGCGTCATGAACAAACAGGGGGTACACTAGCGAATAAGTCCCTGATTTCGAAATTAAATTTCTCAAAAACAAACATTGATAGAATTATGCAGTAAACAGTTTATTTATTAGATAAGCTGTAAAAATGTCATACAGAAGTTTCGAACTTTGAATATTTTCAAAAGATTGAGTTCTGATTGCAAAGAATGCTTGATATGACATTTTTCTTGTTTTAGATTGCTTGCAGAGAAAGCGTTTTTTGGCGTAGAGTGCCATAATTTAAGGATTTTTGGAATTTCAAAATACTAAACTTTGCAATCCGAACATTTTTTTTTTCAAAATATTCAAATTTCGAAACTTCCTCATTGTACAAAGAACTTTTTATCTAAACAATAAACATTAATTCAAATAAAAAGTCCATTCAAAAAGAAAAACATCTAACTATGTTTAACCTCAAGAAATAAATATGTAATGAAAACAAATACGTTATTGATTAATTATTTCCTAAATGAGACTTATAATGAGTGCAAAAAACTAACTGACTGGATTATATATCATCAGCAATTAATAAGATAAAAAAAATCAATGAATTAGACAGAAGGGAATGTTTCATAAGTTGAAATGGATTTTGGTACAGAAATTTCGCAAAGGTACTAGGTTTCTTAAATCGATGATTTAATTAAAGACTTATGACTAATTAAAAGAGAAATGAGTTGAAATGGAATAATTATTTTCAAATCCTTCCAAGTACGAAGTAATTAAAATGTTTTCTAAATATTTCATTGTGTAAATGCTGTTATTTTTTATTACTTGTATTAAAGGAAAATGAAATGTGATCATTAATTTTAGTTACTCTTCGACTATATATTGGGATGGCAAAAGTGTAAATAGGATTTTTAGCGAATTTTCAAACAGAGGTATGTTTATTGAATTAGGATCATTTTTCTCAATTCAGAAATGTACTTATGGAAAACTAGTTGTTTGCTGCATTGTAAAGAAGAAAAAAATGTGAGTTGGAAAAAAAGGGAAATTTACTGGCTGCACATTTTTTGTTAACTCACAAAACATCTGTTTGGTAATGGAGTTATGAATAAAGAGGGGGAAATATATAGTGAAAGAGGGGGAAATAGTACCGTAATTTCGGGTGTATAAGCCGCGGATCAAACAATTCTTTTTGAACCCAGAAATCTTATTTAGTGATTGAAGACAAATATTTACGGCGATCTAAGTAGATACATTTGTTTCTTAAAAAATTCTGGGTCGAAAAAGAATTGTTTGATCCGCGGCTTATACACCCGAAATTACGGTATATAGTGAATGTTGCGAGACATTCCGAATATATCGGAATGTTCTCTCCAGTATTTTAAACCCTGGAAGTGCTTTGCATATGAAAGGGTTAATTTTCATACCCTGTTTAAAATCCCTCGCGGGGCACCTGCGATTACTAAAGATATGCATCAGAAATTTTTTTATTAAAGTTTACTTTTCTAACTTTATTGTGAAACAATCGTAAAACTGTTTTTTTTTTTTTTTTTTTTTTTTTTTTTTTTTCAAATTTTTGGTGAGAGTTTAGAATTGCATAAACACAATTACCGTATTTATTCGTGTATAGGGCGCATGCGTGTATAAGGCGCACCCTTACTTTACAAGTAAAAATGGCGATTTCTTAATATCTCGTATATAACGCGCACCATAAATTTGATGTACTAATGAAGAATAACCAAATGAATTTCAGTAAAAAAAAGACTAAACGAACATTACACCAGACCAGAAAACAAGACGAAAATGCATTTTTAGACTTCGGGTTGTAAGAGAATGACAAGAAATAGGAATGAGTGACGGTAAAGAGAATTGCTAATTAGCGTTTACATAATGCCACTAGCTCTATAGCATAAAAATCTGCAAGGAATGAAATAAATATGCAGTAATAATTCAATTAAGTAGTATTTTTCGAGTTTTAATATATTCTTTGAATAATTTCTTGTTTCATATGTATATCATTCGACTGCATCCAACAGTAAAAAAATATTCCATGTATAAGACGCACCTAGGATTTTTGCCCTATTTTTTTGGAAAAAAAGTGCGCCTTATACACGAGTAAATACGGTACTTGGCCCCTCAAAGGATTAACCCTTTCCGACGCAGGGCATATCCATTGAGAAGATATTGAAATGACCAAATGATACCAGAATTTAAGAACAAATTTATTTGAAATTAACATAAAGCTATTTTTCCCTAACACAATAAACAAAAAATATTTAATATAGAATTCTGGTGTCATTATGACTCTTCGTAACCATGTGGGTATTCCATGTACTGGAACAAAATAGAAACTAGTAGTTGGGGGCCACCGTAATACTTACCCATCATGGATATGTATATGAAAATAAAACATGTGAAAACTATTTATACAATGCATTGCAATTCATAAACAAAATTTAAATATTGTTAATATACATAGTAATGCTATATTAAAGAACAGCTGATGTATCAATTTCGACAAATTATATAAGACGCCAAACTACTCAAGTAGTACCGAACTGAGTAAAAGAAACACCCTTATAACTCCAAAAATAATAATTCTATTAACTAACAATTAACTGTGTCGGATTAAGCGTCTCATTTCCAATTAAAATATACCTTTGAATTGAAATTTGAATAAAATACAGGGTCATGAAAAATCGAAGAATGTGGAAAACAGGATTACAAATATCTCGACAACTAATAATCCGATCGACTTCGTTTTATATACAAAATGTGTGTTATTTTATTGCCTTTTACGTCCATTCCTTAGAACAAAAAAATTCGAAAATTTTTATGTACCTTTCATCAAAACGAATTTTTCGAGAGTCCGAAAAAAATAGTTCCGGATAATCGAGGTTGCTGATATTAAATAGGCTTCGTCCCATTCTTACATACTAACTACATACAAAATTTCAAGTCTCTATCTGAATTTGTTCGGGAGATAGAGCGTTTACAGACTGACAGACAGACAGACGGACGACAATTTTTTTTTTCTAAAAATATGTTTTTCGGAATCTCCACTATCTAAAACGTGTAAATCCATCAAAAAAATGCTTTGATTTTCAAAACGATTGCAAGACTTACCCTATACTACGTATGATGGGTAAGTAAAAAACATACTCCCCTTCCTTACAAACAATTATTATCAAAACAATCAACATTAATTCATGTGAAAATTCTATTAAAAAACATCCAACGATATTTAATCTCACAAAAAAGATATGTAATGAAAAAATTACGTTATTAATTAATTATTTCCTAAATGAGACTTATAATTAGTGCAAAAAACTAATCGACTGGATTATATATCATCAGAAATTAAAAAAATAAAAAAAAATTAAAGAATAAGACAAAACGGAAAGGTTCATAGGTTGAAATGGATTTTTGAAAAGAAGTTTCTTAAATCAATGATTTAATTAAAGACGTTATGACTAATTAAAGGGGAAATAAGATGAAAAGGAATAATTATTTTCAAATCCTTCCAAGTACGAAGTAATTAAAATGCTTTCTAAATATTTTATTGTGTAAACTGTATTATTTTTATTAATTGTATGAAAGGAAAATTAGATGAGAGGATTATTATTCTTTTATATATTAGGATAGCAAAAAATGTAAGTAGGATTTTTTCCGAATTTTCGAACAGTTTCATTATCCTGAGAATTAGAAAAAAAATGAAATAAAATAAAACATACTTACAGAAAATCACATTTATGTTAAACTTATTGAATATTTACTGACAGTAAAAAAGTTTACCTTACTTAATTCTTCCGGAGAGATTTAAAAAAAAAAAAGTTTTTTTAAAATTCAGAATATGACGATGAAACAAGTTAACGTTATGGAAATTAGCCAATCGCTTCTCAAACTTGAAAAAAATGTCCACACCAATCCGGATTAACGGGATCCAAATTAGCGGGGTTCTACTGTATTGGGCAATTACTATTGCACAAGCGCGCGAAAACGGCATACAGACAATGGGGGAGAGATGGGAGTAGGAGGATCCAAAGTTGTTCCGTATTTGTTCTGCCACTTCGCTGCCTTATGATTATGCTTCCGCATTTTTTTTCAATAACGTTTACTTCATTTTAATTTTTGGCAGGGAAGGGTTGGTGTGGCAAAAAAATGTTAATGACACTTTTTGTAGGAAATTAAATTATCTAGATCTTTGTAATTGAACTTTTTTTTCTAAATGTTCGTGAGATATTCATAAAAAACAGATTTTCAAGTTCATTAGTGCCCCCTGGCGGCGAAAGCTCACATGGGATCAATGGGGACTTTTAGTATGTTAAACTATATACCCTAACTAGCACCTATGCAAAAATCCAGCTTTGTTCTAATTTTTTCCGCTATTTGTAAAAAAAGGTGCTAAAATGACTGGACTATTAATTATTTCTATTAGTTTTCACTAATGATTGTTGGCCCAGGCATTTCGGTCTATTTCACTCATACTAAAATGATGTTGTTTAAATTGCCATATTGTGCGGAAAACGCAAGGTTTGATTAGTAAAAATGATTATTTGATTAGTTTGACCATAGTAAAAATAAATATGTATTTCTGGCCATAATTATGACTGAAGTTATGCATTAATAAGATTCTAAATTTAAAAAAAATTCATTTGGATTTATTGGTGGAAGTTTGTCCCGGCGGTAATGGGTCACTGCGAAACTGATTAAAAATGAGGTATATTCTTTATAAAATTACATTTGTGATATTATCATTAATTTTAATTTTAAGTGCTTTGAAGTTATTTTTAAATATTTTTTTTATATCTGATGAGTTGAAATTTATCTAAATTTTAAAATGTACTACATTACAAATTCGTAAACGTATAAACTTGAGTGTTACTCCTTAGCAGTAGCGGCTCGTCAGGAGGCGCTCCATCAGTATATTCACACCAGTAAAATTGTATGGTAATTTCAATTTTCTTTAATCAACAAAATTTCTCGGATAAATAACAGAAAAGTTTCTGTTAAATTTAAGTGGTAAGAAAAATCTGATGCAGCACTCCCTGACAAGCCGCTATTGCTTCTTAGGCACCAGATTCCCTAGCTACGCTGTTGTGATTAAAAAAAATTTTTTCGGATGAATTTATACATTTTTTTATGTTTTTCATTTAAAAGTCCTTTAAATCGAAAAAACAAAGAAAATAAATAGTCCTGATTTTTTAATGTATGTCTAACGATTCATAAACAGATTATGAAAAAGATTTGTATGAGGATTTTTGTTTCATTACCTCATATATGTATTTATACAATGGATTATGAAAAACAAAATTATAAAATTTTTATTAAATGTGCTTTTGAATTAAAAAAAAAATGTTACATGACGAGAAAAGACGTTCAACTTTTAGGTCACAAATACAATATAGGTATTGTACACTTGCCAATCTTTAACTTAAGTTCTGTAAAATGACTGTTTATTTGGTTCAGTTTATGTATCTTTCATACCTGAAACTTTAGTTGATATTACATCATATGTTTTGTGCTAACTTTAATTTTTATCATCTTTTCAACTATAAACTTAACCCCTTGGGGACGAGCGACACGTATACGTGCCGCAAAAAAAGGTTAGAGAATCCTTGTTTATCCCCACCAGTAATCTTAAGTAATATCTTAACCTTTTGCAGGGCGCTGGTTTCATAGATATACCACTTAATTTTAATTCCCAAACGCCACATTGGCACCGAAATTTTGTTAAAGAAAAATTACGGTTTATTGAATACGTGAAACAAAGCGTTTTCATATTTACAAATAAAGTTGTTTTCAAATTTCGGTGTCAGTCATTTATTTCAATACTTAAGCAATGAAATTGCCCTGCCCCGCAAAGGGTTAAAACTACATGTACACTGCTCAAAACAATTAAAGGATATAGCAGTTTTAGGTGGATTTTGTATCTGGGAAACTTTTTAGCTGATTAATACATGTTCGACAGACATAGTAGGTTAAATGAGAATAAATTACACATGTTTGGCAGAAAAAAAATGCATTTTATTGCGCATTTGTGTACAAAAGGAAAAAAACATAATTTGTGCATATGAGAAAAAAAGAATAAGAAAAGGTATTTTCTTCAAAGAAAATCATTTTCAGTAGGGGGGTATGGTTTTCTCGTGCGGCCAGCAACGTTGAACACCTTTGAGGCATGGACTCAATGAGGCTATTAATGACGAGTTGGGGTATTCTGCCCCACTCTTCCAGAAGAGCTCTTTCCTGTTCTTGGAGAGTTTGTGGGGGTTGTTGGCGGCCAGAAACTCGTCTTCCTAGAGCGTCCCAAACGTGCTCGATTGGATTCATGTCTGGAGAACACGCTGGCCGTTCCATTCGAACGATTCCTTCCTCGAAAAGGAAATCCTCCACCAGGTTTGCACGATGTGGCCTGCAGTTATCGTCCATTAAAATGAAGTTATCTCCGATTGCTGCAGCGTAAGGGACTTCAATAGGTCTGAGGATCTCATCCCTATATCGGCGACCAGTCATAGCTCCATCTCGAATGATGTAGAGGTCAGTGCGCCCGTCAATGGAGATGCCACCATACACCAACACTCCTCCATCGCCAAATCTGACACTTTCGTGCACGAACGCAGGATTATTCTTACTGCCACGGTCCCTCCAGATGAAAATACGCCTATTATCCGGATGCACAGAAAAACGGGACTCGTCAGAAAACAGAATATTGCTCCATTCATTTCTCCTCCAGTTGACATGCTCGGTTGCCCACTCCCTGCGGTCGCGACGATGCCTTGATGTTAATCTAACACATACCATCGGTCGGCGAGCATACAGACCTACAGCATGGAGCCGGTTTCGGACAGTCTGAGTTGAAATCGTGGTGCCTGTAGCCGAGCGAAGGTGTTGTATGAGAAGAGTAGCGTTCATGTTTCGGTGTCTCCGAGCTGTTAACGCTAAATACCGATCTTCATTGGGCGTTGTTGCCCGTCTACGACCTTGCCCTGGTCTTCGGCCTGCACATCCACTCTCCAAAAAACGGTTCCAGATCCTGGAAATGACACTTTGTGACACTCCAATGGCTTGCGCTACTTCGGCTTGAGTTTGGCCCCCTTCTAACCCACCAACAATTCTCCAAACTTCTGAATCTGTCAAATGACTTCGCTTAGACATCGTACTCATCGAAACAAAGCAATCTCTGAATGCCGATCATCCTTGTCTTCATTCTCTTTTGTCCAGTTGAAAGTCAAATTTCATTCGCTGCCGCTGAAGCGACGTTTTTGACGTCGAACTCAAAATTTGCATACTCCACAGTTTGAAAACCAGAAAAATTTGCATTTGTGATTCTCTTCTTCTATTTTCGGCAAAATAATTTCGTTTATATCTTTATTTTATATAAAACTTCAAATATCCTTTAACTGTTTTGAGCAGTGTATTATACTTCCAATTCCTCACAATATAGCAACACGATCAAACTTTAGACTGACTGTTAAGTTGATATCAGCTAGAAAGCCCCTGATTGCTACTCCACTGTTCAGTACTTGAGATATTTTATTGGTAAATTTTATTGTTCACATCAGAACCATTAATTAATTATTTTCATGATTACAGTAGAAGCCCGGTTATCCGAATCTCGGTTATCTGAAAATCGGCTTAACCCAAAGACCTTAAAACTTCTTAAAGCTCATTTTAAAAGTGAAAAATTTTATTATCAGTATTATTTTTACGGATGTCAAATGATACCTTTCAGAATATTTTGATTTGTGATTACTATTTTACTTATAAGTTTTAGATCTAAACAATTCTGAATCCTTTTCAATTCATTGAAGGGTTGTTTTAATACATATTAGTTTTAAAAATTAGAAGCGAAATAAGTAAAAATCAAAACTTTGAAAGGGTATTATTGCACACTGGTAGAAATAGTGTTAAAAAAACATATTCTTTGTCAAATAAACAAAGTTAACATAACAGAGTAATTTATTCCATTTTTCAATATTGGGTGAAAAAGTCCGGGCCAGAATTTGAACCAGGGATGTATTGGCTGAAGCCGCCAATGCTCTATCAACTGAGCTATCCCGGACACGAACACTGGAGGACTATTTCACCTAATTAACCTCAACGATTACTTTATCTGGTCTGATACTGTGGATCCGGTTCGTGTCCGGGATAGCTCAGTTGGTAGAGCATTTGCGGCTTCAGCCAATACATCCCTGGTTCGAAGCCTGGCCCGGACTTTTTTTACCCAATATTGAAAAATGGAATAAATTACTCTGTTATAATTAATTTAGCGATTGAATAATCGTGTTTAAAAATTAATCTAAAGTTAACATACTTATTTGGTTCATTGCGTAATTTCGGCACTTTATTAAATAGACACGTACGACACTTCGTTTTTTTTTTTTTTTTTTTTTTTTTTTTTTTTACAAAATATGTTAAATTTTCTTTTATTTTTCAACTTTAGGGTGCTTTGAATACGGCACCACAACATTTGTATTACAACTATGTTCAAAAAAACGATCACAGCTTTTCATCAAAGAAGTTTTTACCACAAGCTTTCCGGTTATTCAAAATTTCCTATGGAATCACGGTTATCCGAAAATGCTTTGGTCCCATGCTTTTCGGATTGCCGGAGTTTTACTGTATTCTATGTAATATTCACAACGAAAATGTGAAACGATAGGATTTTTTTCTTTAAATTGTGGCAGAAGGAATAAAATTTTCCCTATATTATGCGATTTCTGATCACCACCCACGGAAATTCTATTTGATTTCATGTCTTGGAAAAATTTATGATACGAAACGTCTTTAACCCTTTAACGATCATAGCATTTTCATTGCTATGATGTCGAAATAAATGAATGACACCGGTAATTAAGAACAAAAATATTTCTAAATAAGAAAACGTGATTTTTCACATACAAAATAAAAAGGATATTTTTAGATAAAAATACCGGTGTCAGTGTTGCGTATTGGAATTAAAATTTTGTGGTTTCATGGCGAAACCAATGAACGTTAAAGGGTTAACACCCCTTCGCGACGGGAACTTTTTACGAAATTTTTAATGTTGTGCCACCGGTTTTTAAAGACAGAAATTTGTGTCTTACTCATTCGAGAAAATGCTCCGATTGAATAAGGCAAATTTTACGGTACAATTTTAACCCGGGAGAACGCGCGCTTATCCGGGGTATGAATGGTTTTAACTTTGTCACCAATAAAATCAAATTATAACAGTCACTTTATTAAGATTGAGACAATTCTTACAAATTTTGCGATAAAATAAGTTGAAGATTATTTCTAAAAAATAGTGGTTTTAATTGTAAAAACCATACCCACTCTGGGTCTTTTAGGCCCTGTGCGCGTCCTCCCGGGTTAATGGTGTGTATAAACAAGGATTCTTAAGCCCATTTGCGGCAGGTATACATCGCTCGTCCCTAAGGGGTTAACCTGTTGAAATTAACCGATACAGTAATCTCTTAAATATCACGAGGGTTAGGCTCCCGAAATCTTCTCGGATGTCAAATCACGACCGCAAAGCTACTATTTATATATTCTGTTTGCAAAATTACATTTAAAAAATAAGTTTTGCATTATACATTTCTTGCAAATATTGTCAATGCATTTAAAAAGTGGTGAGAAGTATTCGCGAATGTTGAAATGGTCTGCATTTTCTATTTCGCTGATAATTAAAATTCGCAAATGTTAAGGGATTATTATATTTAACCGCTCTTTTGATTTACCAGTTCGTCATACAGGCAATGTGTGTTTGCTAATCGTATTCTAATCATTATTTATTATTCATAATATTTATTGTAAATTTTACATTATTTAATCGAAGCATTTTTTCTGATTCAACTAGGCAAAAATTTCTGTTTTGAAAAACTTGTGATGAAAGGTTACAAATTCTGTAAAAGACATAAAAAAGTCAATATTTGAAAGTATCTTTTTACCAAAATATTGATCAGTTTAGAGATGGGAATGCTCGGAAAAAACCCGGAAAAATTGGGAAAAAAACCGGTTTTTTTCGGGGGTTTTCCGAAGGCTTATTTTTAATTTATGAAATAATATAGTGAAAATTTTGTAATAGTTACATTCTCATACTTTTTATTTTATTTATTTTTATGTTGAGTGTCTCATATGAAAATTTTAATGTGGGTAATCTGATCTCTGAGCAGAAATCTGTTTGAGAAGACTTGAAAGGATCCCTCACATTTTTTTCTTGTTTGAAACACAAGACCCTTTGCAAAATTTCTCTTGAAAATAGACATTTCAGAAAAAGTTTAATCAACAAATTGAATCTTTCGAAAGTGCAGTGATTGAAGAAAAAAAAATCTCATGCCATACAGCAGCTGAATCTTATTAAGTTGTATATATGTATGTAAACAACCTTATTAAAAATGTCTAAATGTGGGAACCTAAATATAGGAATAATTTCTTATTCAAAAATTCTGAATATATCTTACTTTTTGTACAAGTATATACGAAAAGTTCACAATTTCACAAAAACTTGATTACATGAAAAAAATCTAGATATGTAATTAAATGCAACTTCTCTTTTTAAAAATTAATTCATGTGTAAAATTATTGCAATAATATGCCGATTAATGGAAATGATAAAATTAAAAATTCAACATAAAATTTTGAAGTATGCATTTATTACTTTAATCTATCTTTTCAAGAAGTAAGTATTGAATTCATGAAAAATTTGACGTCCAGTTTTTGGTGTATTTAAACGTTTTAGAAGGTCCTGAACACGTTTTGACGGTTTTTGGAAAATATCTGTCCCTCTGTGAGTCTGTATGTGACAAATTTTATGGGCACTCTATCTCAAGAACTGATGCACATAATTTCACACAACTTTAGATTCAGTTACACTTTGATATAAACTCGAGATGTTTAGTTATTAGTGTACATCGCCAAACCGATGGCGCTGCTATGCTGCATTATTCATAATTTTCACAATAGTTCTACCTCAAACTAATGTACATTTTTTATAAAATTTCAGATTAAGTTAATCTTTGACATAACTTCGTGCTCATTATTTTTTGGTGTAAATTGCTCAACAGATGACGCTGCTATGCTATATTATTCATGATTATTGCAATAGCTTTACCTCAAGAACGATTTTTTTAAATCAAACTACAGCTTCTGACAGTTTCTGATATAGATTAATGTTGTTTAGTTTTTGGTGTAAATTGCCCTATAGGTGGCACTACTATGCTTCATTTTTCAAGATTTCGTTATAGCTGATTAATTGAATGTTTTTTCAAGGTGTCGAATCTAAAATTGAGCCCCATTTTACCTCCATAATGTACAGTAATGTTGCAAAAACATGGGCAGTTTGCATTAGAAAAGTACAACTGCGATGAAAAAAAAAAAACAAAACAAAACAAAACATATTTTATTACAAGTAACTATGTTCCAAATTATACTTTCCCTCTTGATTAAACTTTGAATTTTTGTAGTTTTCTAAAGCACAGTAGAAGTTTATCTCTGTATGTAACTGCTTTTGTTAATTCCTCAAATAGTGAGCATTTTCTATTTGTAGGGTTCTGTTTTCATAACTTTTGAGTTCCACTCTTAGAAATATAAAATTACCATGTGGAAACATTATTGAATATGGTTTCTTACTCAAGAATAGAATACCAGATTTCAGGGTAAAAAGAAAAAAATTACATTTAATTAAACTTAAAAAAAAAAAAAAATCTGGTTTCAGTGAGTAAAAATCTAGCAGTCAATAAATTCTACGCTATTTTTTAGTTGCAGACCTGAGTAAGCCAAAGTAAAACTTAGTTTTGTTTGAATTTAGATTATAAAACTAAATCAAAACTTTTTTGAGTTGAGATTGGAAAGCTATACCAAAACTAAACATATTTTATAAAGTAAATAAAATTATAATTCTAAGAAAAAAAAAAGTAATAATGTAAAAATGTACATTTTTTGAACAAACAATGGAATTTTTGAATACTGATATTCATAATAATGACAAAACTGCAATAATTTCTTAAACTAGTATCATTTACTTAAAAACTATACTTATGTAAATGGAATGCATAATTTATTTCATTCCAAACTGCAAACATATTGGCTCAGGTTTTTACATTAGGTCAATTGGTAGTTAAACATGTAACTGAAAAATCATTTCAACAGAAATATGATATAACAAACAATAGCGTTTAATAAAAATTCTTAGGCTGTGGAAAAAAAAAAAAAAAAAAAAAAAAAAAAACTAAACTTTTAAAAGTAGGCTTTGCTACTTTCTTTTTATTTTGTAATATAAAGTGAAAATAATTTTCATTTAATACATATAAATGGGAAAAAATGTTTATTATTTAATATTCTCTAAGAAAATATAATTTATTTGGGAGAAACAGTCATGAAAAATCAATTTTTCCAATTTTTCCGTTTTTTTCCAAAAAAACCCGGTAAAAAACCAGTTTTTTTCCGCCACTTATATTTTTCCGGAATATTTACATCTCTAGATCAGTTACCGTAATTTCTGGCGTATAATCCGCTAATTAACCCTTTCCGGCACGGGCAAAATCTGTACTAAAATGAGAAATTATCGACTGACACCGGAATTCACATACGAATTTTTTAAATATTTTGAATTCCTTAATTTAGGCTTTTATTGTAAAAGTAAAATTTTACTAAAATATTACTGGTGCCGTTCGAGAGTTTGGAATTAAAATTAGGTATCCCAGACCGGGCACAGTGTGCCGGAAAGGGTTAAAGAAATATTTTCCACCCAGAAAATTTTTGAAATAAAATTTAACATTTACTTACCCATCATACGTAGTATACGGTAAGTCTTGCAATCGTTTTGAAAATCGAAAAGTTTTCTGTGACGGATTTACACGTTTCAGATAATGGAGATTCCGAAAAACATATTTTTAGAAAAAAAAAAATTTTGCCGTCCGTCCGTCTGTGTCTGTCTTTCTGTAACAGCTCTATCTCCCGAACAAATTGAAATAGAGACTTGAAATTTTGTATGTACTTAGTATCTAAGAATGGGACGAAGTCTATTTAATATCATTAACCTCGATTATCTGGAACTATGTTTTTCGGACTCTCAAAAAATTCGTTCTGATGAAAGGTATATAAAAATTTCCGAGTTTTTTTATTATAAGAAATGCACATAAAAGGCAATAAAATAACACAAATTTTGCATAAAGAACGAAGTCGATCGGATTATTAGTTGCCGAGATATCTGTAATCCTGTTTTCCACATCCTTCGATTTTTCATGACCTTGTATTTCACTCAAATTTCAATACAAATATATATTTAAATTGGAAATGAGACGCTTAATCCGACGCAGTAAACTGTTAGTTAATATGATTATTATTTTTGGAGTTATAAGTATGTTTCTCATACGTAATCCGGTACTACTTGAGTATTTTGGCGTTTTATATAATTTGTCGAAATTGGCTCATCAGCAACTCATTAATAGAGCATTTCTATGTATATTCAAACTATTTAAATGTGCGTTTAAATTTTATTTTGGAATTGCGATGCATTTTATAAATACTTTACTTGTGTTTTATTTTCTTATTTTACATTATGTATATGCATTATGGGTAAGTTTACGGTGCCCCCCGCCCAACAACTAGTTTAGTTCGCAGCAAATTTTTGGCTTCAATTACAGAATAAGATTTCTGGCAATAAAGCAATTCTGAAAAAGAATTGCTTGATCCAGCGTATATTCATACGCTGGAAATTACGGTATTTAGTTAACAGAAATTAAATTTGAAGATCGGTATTGCATCTCATATCAAACACTTCTTTCGACTGGAATACAAGTACGCATTATTTCATGCAAAAATGCTAAATATTTCATACAAATGAATAAATATATCAAACTTTTTTTTGGTTGCATACGGCAAATGTTTTCCTTATTATTATCTCATATTAAAAGCAGAATTAAACTTATATATTGCTAATTCTATCACGAAAGTTTCAAAATTGTATTAATAAGGCATAAAACAGCTTTTTTACTAACAAATAGTTATTAATTAAAACTTCCAAAATATCATGTAAAACACGTAATCAAATTTTTCAAATAAATACGAATTTTTAATATGAAAAACAAAAAACAGTTTAAAAATACTGGAAATAATAATGAACATTTAATAAAGTAGCTTTTCAAAAATCAACTGTTAATTAATTGTAATTATTTAACAAAAGTTTCTATAGACGCTGCCTTTTAATTTTACGAAATCTGTGACAGAAATAACGCTAATTAAAATGAAGAAAACAGAGCATATACATGCTTAGCGGCAAAGAAAATATTAATGAATAGATTTCTTTATTAATTAGCTTTTCCCACTAGAAAAAAATATGTATAAGTAAGTTAAAAAAGGTATTAAGTTTGTCAATTTCAAAGAATTACTTTGCTTTTCATCTTAGATAATAATGAATTGAAATAAATGGCATTTTACATGAACACAAACTATGAAAATAATATAATAAAAAAGGTATTATTCATATTAGAATTAATTAAAAAATACTTTCTAATGCATAATAATTTTTTTTCATTTATCTTTAGATAGTAATGATTTGCAATGATAGGTATTTTCTTGATAGGTACTTTGAAAATCAACTATGTAAACAAAATAATATTAGACGAATTGGGACAATTTAAAAGAGTCTTTCTAATATTCCATCAAAAAATTTATATTTTGAATAAAAAAAAAAACTGTTATATCAAGGGTCGGAGCATACATTATGGTTCTTTCAATATCTTTTATCAATAATCTTCATGCGATATAAAATAAGATATACAATAGGAATATACATTGAAGATTATCGAAAACAGATACTGGTACGAACAATAAAATTTGTCCTACATGCTCTATCTCCTGGTTAACCTTTTAACTAGCATTGAGATATAATTTATTCTACTTAACCCCTTAGGGACGAGCGATGTTTATACAGGCCGCAAATAGGCTTAATCCCTTAAACTTTTCCGGCAGGCGCAACATCTATTAGTAAAATGAGAAATTATCGACTGAAATTGGGATTCCCAAAAGATTTTTTTTAGATATTTTCAAACCCTTAATTTAAGCTTTTATTATAGACGCGAAATTTTACAAAAATATTATTGGTGCCGCTTGCGAATTTGGAACTAAAATTCGGTATCCCAGAGCGGGCACAGTGTGCCGGAAAGGGTTAACTGATTAATTCTTTTCCGTTCAATAAATTGAAAATAGCAGATTCACACCACTATTATTTAAAAAAATATATTCGTAAAATTTAGTCTTAACATTTTCGCCTTTCAATAGTATGAAAATTTTCTTAAAAATAATAGTGGTGTCATAAAATTTTAAATGATGCAATAAGCAAATTCGTCTTGCCCGAACGGCGCGGCGTTCAGGCAGACCAGTTAAGGGGTTAAGATTTCGTGTTTATCGCAACCAGTAAAATTTTACTGTATATGTTGCCTTATTTAATAGGAACATTTTCTCGATTTAATAAATCACAAATTTCTGGTTTTTTAAAACCGGTGATAAACACTAAAAATTCCGTAAAAGGCTCCCTTCGCGAATTGGTTAAATCAATGTTTGTACTAGAATATTTTTTTTTTTTTAATAAAAACTTTACTTTTTGGATTTTGTTAATATAAAAGTAAAAATGCATTTTTTTAACATTTTTTTTTTCAAAATGCCTGCATTGAATTGAACTTTTCAGATATAAACTTACTTGATATTGAAAGAGTTGATGTTAGCTTGTGTAAGTTTCATGATGAATCTCTCTTCACTAATGTCTGATTGAAGAGTGCATAGAAATCACGTGGGAAAAAGTTTCAGCCAGGCACTGAGGCCTATCAAATAATATAAGCATTTCTGGTACAGAAAAAATTTGTTCGTAAAATGATGATATTATTGACTGTCACCGGAATTCACAAATGATCTTTGTGGAAAGTAAAACTTGTTACTTTAACACTTTCCGGCGCGGGAAAAATCTGTTAGTAAAAGGAGCAATTATCGATTGTCACAAGAAGTTGCAAACGATTTTTTAGAAATTAAGAGTCCCTTATTTTAAGCTTTCATTGTCAAAGGCAAATTTTATTAAAATATTATTGGTGCCGTTTGTAAGTTTGGAATCAAAGTTAGGTATCCCAGATTGGGCACAGTGAACCGGAAAGGGTTAAACATTTATTGTAAAAGCGAAATTTTATTAAAATATTCTTGGTGTCGACTTTAAGAACAGAATTAAAAGTAAGCGGTCCTCATTGAGACCACTGCGATGGAAAGACTGTGCTCACCGCAGATCCAAAAGTGATGCACATTTTTCAAATCACTTTTTTCAAAAATTCGTTACGTTGTAGAGACGTTATTATTCAGAAACTATGCAATCGAAAGTCGTTTGCCTTTTTTTTTGCAAAGCACAAAAAATTGTTTTGAAAATACTGTCAAGTTTGGTATTTTGAACCGAATTTCCGGTTGTGACAGAGAGGCAAAGGGGCAAATCTGCGGATACGTGACAAAGATCAATTATAACTCCGCAATAATTTATTCTTTAACCCTTTCCGGCACACTGTGCCCGGTCCGGGATACCTAATTTTAATTCCAAACTTGCAAACGGCACCAATAATATTTTAGTATAATTCTGCCTTTACAATAAAAGTTAAAATTAAGGAATTGAAAATATCTAAAAGAATCGTTTGTGAATTCCGGTGTCAGTCGATAATTTCTCATTTTATTAACATATTTGCCCGTGCCGGAAAAATTTAAAAAAGAAAAATTTCTATTCCAAATCGTTTCAACTTATAACGGTAGAAGTACTTCTAAAAGTCACAGTCATCTCTCACACACATTTATTCGGTTGGATCTCATTGGTTGGCTCTCATTTTTTTAATCCTTCGTGGCGCATAGGGCACATTCATTCCTTAAGTGTTGAAATTAATGACTGGCACCGGAATTTAAGAAACAACTTTACTTATAAATAAGAAAAAGCTATATGTCACTCATTCAATAATCCGTAATTTTTTGACGAAAATTCCGGTGCCAATGTGGCGTTTGGGAATTAAAATTAACTGGTTTCATAGATATACCGTCGCGCCGCAAGGGGTTAACCACTTAACTGTTTTGCCCGCACGTTCATACGACAAGAAGAGTTTGCTTGATCCATCACTTAACCCTTTAACGTTCATTGGTTTCGCCACGAAACCACAAAATTTTAATTCCGATACGCAACACTGACACCGGTATTTTTATCTAAAAATATTCCTTTTATTTTGTATGTGAAAAATCATGCTTTTTATTTAGAAATATATTTGTTCGTAATTACCGCTATCATTCATTTATTTCGACATCTTAGCAATGAAAATGCTATGATCGTTAAAGGGTTAAAGCTTTTTGACACCAACTAATTTTTGATATACAATTTTATGCTATTTTATGGCAGAAATGTTTAGACTAAATATTAGGAATATCCTAGGTTAAAAAAGTGTTGTCTACTCATATTTGCAATTTATTATACGTAAAAAGAAGAAACAGTTAACCCATTAATGCCCGAATTATTTTCTTCGCTAAAATTTTAATTTTGTATGTCCCACCACTTTTAAAAACAAATTAACTTTTATCTAAATTTATCAAGGATTCTGTCTCGTGAAATAAGGTATAAATTTTTCTTCCTCTTTACTGGTGGGAAAACCGCTTTCTTGCTGTTTTTGTAACCGTCCTCAAACGAGGACGCTGGGCGTTAATGGGTTAAGCTTTTCAGGGTTTGAATATTTCTGCTCCAAAAGGCTTCAAAAAATTAATTCCCACCACAATTTACGAACAAATTTATTTGAAAATGATCAACAGCTCTTTTTCAAGTATATTATGAGATCGAAATTGTACTTATACTTTATTGATACCAATTCACAGATTGAGTTATACAATTAACCCCTTGCAGACTGACAACGGCTCCCCTGAAAGTGATAAGAGGTTAAAAAACATTTTTACTTTAACGGTGATTCATAAACAAGAGAAAAATACTAAAATTGGCATTTTTAAAATCTAGTAGTGCGTATAGAATATAAGGTATTATTAATGTGTATTGAGTTTAAGAAGCTATTTAGCCACAATCGGCCGCAAATGAGTTAATATTCACGCCTACCATTTTTTTCTCATTAGGCTTAAAAATGATTCAGAAAATTTTGCATTGGTTGAGCAAAAGTTTTTATAAGTTTCAAAGAGATTTGAGAACCACCTTCAGCGCAGCAAAGCTATTGCTATCATAATGTCTAATCAGGTACAAAGTTTTCGAACGCGAAGTTAAAAAAAAAAAATCAATGCTTTTTTTGCCGACTATTACTGGATCTTACGCATATGTAAAGTAACATTTTGAATTATACTTGCTGTCTTCCAGATACAGTCGGAAACGGTTTACATTGTATTTTATGTTTTGCAATTTATTATTTTAAAACCTTTCCTGACTTGTGTTCCTAAAAAAGAACAACTAATTTTAATTTTACTAGCACCAAGAATATTTAGTTAAAATTTCCTTTTTTATAACATAACTGTAAAAAAAAAAAAAAAAAAAAAAAAAAAAAAAAGGGCTAATATTTTCAAAATTTTTTTTTATTAATTCTGGTGGAAGATAATTGTTTTAAATTGATTTACTCCGCGCCGGATTGGGCTAATGAATGGGAAATATTGTGAAGTCTTTATCCGTATATTTAATAAGTCCTAAAGTAGCTCTTCCCAACCCTCTTTCTTTCACATACCTTATTCTAAGGATATTCATTTCGGAATACCACCCTTGTTGATAAATATGTACTCTATCCGCCACTTTATTTAACTGAAAAATGCAAGCATGCTTTTTTTTCTCTTGATAAGTTTTCTTATTACAACCATATAATAAATCGATACAAGTTACATTGTCATTTATAACATTTTTGTGACTTTACTAACCCTTTTTTGTGATTTTCGATATTACTATTGATATTTTCACATATCCCCAGCAAATTCGCCATATACCAATAGCATAGCTGCCGACATCTTCCGCTTTTTTGGCCCGGAAATATTTTATACTAAATTTTATCATTTCTAATGACCGTTGTATGCCGATTAAATAAAGCAAAATTTTCTATTAATTTTTTTTCGGTCCGAAAAATCGGAAGAGTTGGCAGCTATGTCTTTTCATAGCTGCCAACTTTTACGATTTTTGCTACCACTAAAATTGTACAGAGATTTTCCATTTGTTTAATTTTACGATTTCGCCAATTAAATAGTACAATAATTACTATAAAATTTTTGTGGTAGGAAAAATGCGTAAAAGTTGGCAGCTATGCATAGAGCAACACATATCGATACCCCTGGTTGGAAACTGCAGTGTTGCCAGATTGAGGATTTCTTTTAAATTCAGATTATGTGACTGTCATCCCTTTTTTTTACAAAAATATGATTCGCCTTTATTTTAAGGAATTTTTTTTTCATTCATTTTTGAATAAGCCGAATATTTTTATTGCAAAAATGTGGTGACAATCAAACAATAAGTGAACCTTCTTGTCAACAATCTGGCAACTGTGCGAACCGCTTTCCTTAAGTATTGTGGAGAATTTGTTCAATTATTATTTTAA